>VIYQ01004488.1:0-17568 GCA_009928355.1 Chlorella sp. CH2018 | reverse complement strand
GGGTCAGCGGGTGGACGGCGGCTGCATGCGCCTGGATGCAAGCAGCTGTGCTGCTGCTGCTTGCTGCCTGCCCCACCCAGCTGCGGTGCTGCAGCCCAGTCAAACGAGGCTGGCAAACAGCACGCTGGGTGTTCCTGCCCGCTGCCCATCAGCACCCACCTCGGACACAAAGTCGGCGAAGATGTCGTCGGCGATGGCCTGGGCCTCCTTGATGGTGGGGCTCTGGCCCACCTCGAAGGTGGCTGCAGCAGAGGTGAGGGGCGGGAGGGGCAGGCGCCAGGGTGAGGGCATGCGGGAGGGAGCGGAGTGATGCGCAGCAGGCGGGCCAGCTGGCCGCACACCCACCCGCCTCTGCACTAAAACTTGACAGCTCGAGTGGCCTGCTGTCGCACAGACGGAGCCTGCCTGCAGACGCTGCGCCGCCCCAGCCCCATGTGTTGGTTGTGCTGTGTGCGCCTCAGCTTGACCGCCCTGCGGCTGCCTGCCGCCACCCTGCTCCTGCTCAAGAACACAGCCCCAGCTACCCGACGACCAAAGTCCCTTACCCTCAATCTGGTACTGCGGGCGGCGGCGGAAGTAGGCGGAGCCCTTGCGGCCCACGCAGATCAGGCGCACGGCGATGCCCATGGCAGTCAGCTCGCGGTAGCGCTGCTCGGCCTTCTTGATCACAAAGCTGCGCAGGAGCAAGTGGGGTGCGAGAGCGGTGAGCGGCCGAGTGTGCGACTAGTGTGTGCGAGGGGTGACCGCTGCATAGGTGACCCGCTGGGGCTTGCACGGCTTCCAACTGCTGAATGCAGAAGCAGCAACACAGTGGAGTGGCTGCCTGCTTCTCCGACCCGCATGCCCTGCCTCCCATGCTGCTGCAGCTGCATGCAGCAGCAGCCGCCAACACGCATCCACCCTGCACAGCGGAAACACCACCGCTGCTGGTGCAGGCTTCTCTCAGCAGCAGCGCTGCGCCCAGCCAATGACAGCCAGCATCCCTCACTTGTTGTAGCCGCCGCACAGGCCGCGGTCGCCGGTGACGATGACCAGGGCCACCGACTTGACGGGGCGCTGGGCCACCAGGGGGCTGTCCACGTCCTCAACGCGCAGGCGCTGGTTCACGCCGTACAGCACCTGGGCAGGGGCGGAGCAAGGCGAAGCGTGCGAAGGGTCAGGCGGGAAGGGCTGGGTGACAGGCGGGTGGGTGCAACGGGCAGGGCCATGCCGGCTTTCAGCGGTGGTTGGGCCAGCCTGCTGGCCGCCATCTACCGAGTGTGCTTGCCCACTACTGATTGCCGCCGGGCTGCCCTGAGCTGGCAACCAGCGCGGCGCTGGGCAACACGCTGCCCGCTGCCTGCTGCTGCACTCCACCAGTCCAGCTGCCGTGCCCAATTCTGCCGTGCCCAATGCAGCTCAAATTCAAACTGCAGGCTCATCCTCATTTGCACCGCCCCTGCTCCACCCGCCAGGCTGCAATCCATCTGCTCTGCTGCTGACATGGCCTCTGTACACAGGCTGCCATCGCTGCCGTGCCACTTCCGCCTCCCAACGGGCTGCATCGCAGCTCCCGGAAACAGCAGCTGTGCTGCGGGCTGCGCTGCGAGCTGTTGGGACACCACCACACTGGACTCTGCTGCCGCCCATTCCTACTCCGTTGCGCTGCAGCTTGCACGCAGCAGCATCCTGCCTGTGGCCCCACAGACCCTCGTCTCACCTTGACCAGGTTCTCAGCGAAGGGGCGGCCGTTGACCACCGCCTCCTGGGCGCGGCGAACCTTGGCGGCCGCCACCAGCTTCATGGCCTCCGTGATCTTCTTGGTGTTGGAGATGGAGCCAATGCGGTCGCGCACCTCCTTGATGCCGGCAGCCATCACCTGCAGGAGGGAGGCAGCAGCCGCCGGGGTGGTGAGCCGCGGCGGCGTGGGGCGCGGGGCCGCGGTGCGCGGGCGTGGCCGCCGCTGCTGCCCAGCCACCAATGTGCGGCGCGGCGCGGCGCCCCTGGGCCGCATTCCTTCCAACAAACGCGGGGCGCCGATCGGGGGCCGCAGGGGCGCTCGCTGGGGCCGGCGCCCGGCGCAAGGGCGGCTGGCCCGCCGGCTGCTGGGGCCCTCGCACCTGCAGCTGGCCGCGGCGGGGGGCGGCATTCTGCTGCCGGGCCTGGAAGCAGGCGACGTTGCCCTTGAAGGTGCTGGCGAGCGCTGCCATGGTGGCCTATCCGCGCGGCTCTGCGACCTCCCAGCGACCTGCCGGACCCTGATGATGACTGCAGAGGCCTGGGGCGGCGCGGGCCGGTGGTTTCCACCCAGATGACCCGGTAATTAGCCGTGCATGGGGCGCGCAGCGGGCCCCAGAGCCCGCAACTGCTGCACGATGGTCAGATCGAGCCAGGATGTAGTGACCCAGCGCCCGCCCCGGCCGCCTGGGAGGCCCGACCGCCCACCCAACCTTGCAGTGGGGGGCCCTGGCCCCTTGTGGCCTCCTTCCGCCGCCTCACTGCCCTCACTGCGCCAGCACTTGTCTGGGTGCAGCAGCCTGCACGCCGATCGCCCCTGGCGAGAACTGCCGCCGCCGCCTTCACGCCGCCGCCGCCATCGCACTGCCACCCCGCCGCCTGCGTTTGCTCTGCTCGCACAAGGCTAGTTTACATCGCATTGGCTAGTGGTACAGGCTGTTGCCACGAGCTGGAAGGGCAGCAAAAGTGTGAGGCGTACAGGTGCGCTCATGTACACGACTAAGGGGGGAGGGTGGCATGCAATGCAGGCGTGAATGGCGACACATGGGTGGATGCAGGCAGGCGCGGCGCACGGGCACACGCCGAGGTACACAAGGAAGGTGCAAGAGGCCACAGGGATACACGTGTAGACGGTGCAAGGGATGCAATCGATACAGGGAGCGGGGAAGGCATGCGGGGAATGGCAATGCCCAAAAGTGGTGGATGCTGGCTGGCAAAATGCGGTCAAAGGGGAAGGGCCGCTTCGTGTGTTGGTTTGGGGGACGACAGGGGGTCAGTCAGGTTTTGGTTGGGACCAACGGAATAGGTGACCTGATTGATGTCGGTGATGTTTATTGGATCGTGGCTGATGTACAAAAGGCAGGGGATGCCCTATAAACCAGTTCAATACTCCAGCTGAGGGGCCAGCAGGCGCCGGGCGCCCGCAGGCCGCGCAACGCGCAGCAGCGGCAGGCGGTGCTGCAGGGCGGCCAGCGCGGTGCCGCTGAGCTGCGGGCACCGGTCGGCGGACAGGTTCCGCAGCGTGCCGCAGCGCGTCAGGGCAAGCAGGCCCCGGTCCGACACCTTGGGGCAACAGTTGATGGCCAGGGAGCGCAGGCGGGGTGCGTGGCTCAGGGCCTGCAGTGTTGGTGCAACGGCATGACGGAAAGAAGCCGTCAGTGGAGGCACCAGCGGTTAGCATGGTGCTGCGTAGCGGCTGCACAGGGCAGAAGGCACTGGCGCTCCAGCAAGAGGCTCCTGCCAGCACAGCATGGCCAACAGCAAACAAGGGCAGCCATTGCAGGGACAACTCCCAGAGCACGCAGCGCGCCTGCATGCTGCCATCGTCCAGGCGCTTGTTGTCGCTCAGATCCAGGGTGTCCACCGCCAGCTCGGTCAGCAGCGCCATGCACGGAGGGGAGGCGGCACGCATGCAGTCCTGCGGGAGGGAAGGGAGGACAGCATGGTTGCGTGACGAGGGGCTGCAGGTTGCTGAAGAGGTTTGAAGAGGAGAGTAAACAGAAACACGCAAGCACAACAGCCCCGCCTGCCCACCTGGCGCTTCCGCCCACATCTCCGCCCCGCACACTCCCACAACAGCAAGCAAGCATCGCAAGCAGGGCACTCGCCACGAGTACGAGGGTGGAAAGGCGGCGCAGCGGGCGCAGCGCGGCGAGCCCCGCCCCGCTGATCTGGCAATAGCTCAGGTCCAGCTGCTGCAGACTGGTGCAGGCCGCCAGCTTGTGCAGTCCCTGCTTGATGTTTGGGGCAGATGGAACATGGCAGCATGAGGGGAGTGGAGATGCTGCCTTGCCTGCCACACCTGGCTCCCCAGCTCCATCAATGTCATGACCGCAATAACAGCCTCCCTGCTGCCCACACCTGGTCAGTGATGCGGTTGCACTTGCGCAGCGTGAGTGCGGCCAGGGCCGGCAGGCGGCCGGTGGCGGCCAGCCCACGGTCGGTCAGCTCGCCACAGAAGGAGAGGTCGAGGCTGGTCAGCGTGTGCGGCAGGTTGTCCAGTGCCTCGTCCTTCAGCCGGATGTTCCTGCGAGGTGGATGTTCAAACGAAAATCAGAAGTAAGAATCAGTGTCTGCCCAACGACCATGCACGTCTGTAGACGTGTGCTCGTGGGCGCCAGCAGCTGCTGCACATGGCACCTGCCAACAGTGCTGCACCCCTACCTCGCACCCCACTCACCAGCCCAGGTTGAGCTCCTGCAGCTCGGGCAGCGCGCCCAGCTGGCGCACGCCGGCTGCCGTCATGCGCTGGCTCTCGCTCACATCCAGCTCCAGCAGCTGGCGGCAGTGCTGCGCCACGATGCCCACAACAGCATCGGTGGTGCCCTCGCACCCGCCTGCAAGGTGGCAGGCATCGTGGGTCGGCAGGCTGGCTGGGTGTGACATGCTCTGCTTCCCCAGCAGGCTGCACCTGGTGCACTGGCTCAGCCAGATGCAATGGCTCCCAGCGGCAGATGGCAACCCGTAACAGCCGCCCAGCCGCTGCGCATGCACCCAGCCACCGCCCACCCACCAATGTTGAGCATGCGCAGCGCCGTCATCTGCTGCAGCAGGGCGGCCAGCCCAGGTGCGGTGTGGCTCCAGCATGAGTAGCCCAGGTCCAGTGCAGTGAGGGAGCCGCGCAGGCGTGCCAGGTGTGCCAGTCCATCATCCGTCACAGACTCGCCTGCAGGGGGGCACAGGGCAGGAGGGCAGGCGGGCGGGTGTTGACAGCACTGCTCGCCCTGGGGTGTAGTAGCGCTGCAAGGTACTGTGAGGCCCATCGGTGGGGGCATCTTCTGACGGCATGCTGCGTTAGCAAGAGACGGCGGTTGATCAAGCATGCCCCACGTCCTGCACCCACAAGCGCACCCGACTCAAACAGCCCCAGGCAGCTGAGGCGTGGCATGCCCTCCGCAATGGCCAGCAGGCACGAGTCGGTGAGCTGGCAGCAGGCGGAGAGGATAAGGGAGCGCAGCGGCAGGCGGGCCAGCTGGCGCAGGCCAGTCTCGCTGCAGGTGGCAGGGCACGGCAGAGGTCAGTTTGGAAGGCGGTGGCCCAGGCCCCACTTATGCAGCATTTATTTCATGCCAGTGCCCCAGCTAACATAGGTGTTGGTCAACAGCAACCACTGCCGCCCGCCCGTGCGCCTCACCTGAAGCGCTCGCAGCTGGTGAGGTCGAGGCGCGAGAGCTGCGGGCAGCTGGCGGCCAGCATGCTGAGCGTGGCATCGCCCAGCTGCGCGCACATGCTGAGGTCTGCCTCCCGCAGGTTGTGCAGGCTGCCCAGCGCCAGCGCCAGCGTGGCCTCACTGGTCTGGCAGCAGCCGGACAGGTCGAGGCGGTCGAGGTGGCGCAGGCGGGCCAGTGCGCCAGCACCCAGCGAGGTCAGCACCTGCTGGCGGCCCAGCTTGAGGCTCTCTAACAGCGGCGCCTGCGGTTCATTAAAACGAGGCGTGGTGGGGTCTAGGTGTGCTGTGTATGCGGCAGCTGACCCCACGCTCCGCTGATCACAGCTCGGGGGTGCTTGCCCTCGCTTGGTGCGCCCCATTGGAGGGCTTGAAACCTGGCTTGCAGGCATGCCACTGCTGCCTTGGCGCTGTGCTTTGAGGCGGGGCTAGGAAACCCCAAACTCCCCCCGCACCTGCTCCGCCAGCTGCAGCAGGAATCCCTCGCTCCAGTCGGCGCCGGGCACTTCCGCAACATCCACTTCACGCAGCCGCGGCATGTCGCTGAGCTGTAGCTGGGTGCCGCCCAAGCGGCGCAGCTTGAGGCCCCGCGCTGCCTCGGTGGCTGGCCGCAGGAAGGCCTTGCATGTCAGCCTGCATGGTGGGCCGTGCGGCAGTGAGGTGAGCAGCGGGGGCGGCGGCCAGCCAGCGGCGTGTGGTGGGCGAGCGCCCTGCGTCACCCACCGCACGGAAGGCAGGTCGGCGGCGGGGCACAGTGTGAAGGCGTGCGCCAGCAGGTGGTCCGGCAGGTCCAGCACGGAGCTTTGTTGGGTGGCGGGCGGCATGGTGGGGCGGCTGCGGGAAGCTCTAGGGCTCGGGGAGAGCCCCTGTCGGGCAGGGCAGCGGTGCAGCAGCTGGCGGCCCGGCTGTGTCGGCCGGCCGTGGGTGGTGGCCCGAGGCGATCGCGGAGCGACAGGCGCCCGTGAGCACGAGTCGCGGGGCGCGGAACCCAAACTCCCGCAAACGACTCGAAACGCAGGCTTGGTACGCAGTGAAAGTGATCAGACGCAAGGTTGTACGCAGGGAGGGCCCAGCGGGAGGAACAACGGTCCCCTGTGAGTTGGCCGCCCCGTCGCCGCCCGCTCGCACGCGCCGTGTGTTGCATGCCGTCGAACAGGCAGGCTCCACCATGGCTGCTGTTTGCCACATGGTCTCTTGCCATGGTCTCTTCAGGCACCACGCATGCCCTTCCTGCTTGTCAAGGCCGCGCAGTTCATTTGTCTGCCGCAACATGCTCGCACGATGTGGGGCGCGCCCTGCATCCCTGACCGCCTCGTCCACATGTGCCCCCAACTTCCATGGAACACACACACAGCAGTTTCGTACACACACGTAGCAGTTTCAGAACATAACCGAAGGGCGCAATGCTGATATCCGAGGAAACAGGCGTAAGTACAGGGCAGCCCCAAGTGGGCTGCAATTTATCAGAAGGCGAAGTGAATGAACGCAAGGACATCGTGTGGCTGAGCCCTTGCTGGCACTGGACAGTGCACCTCCCAGTGATGCTGTGCTGCTCAGAGGGACTGCGCCACCATGCGCGCAACATCCACGAAGCGGGCGCTGTAGCCCCACTCGTTGTCGTACCTGGGACATGAGGAGAAGGGGGGCCCTTGGCACGGAGAGGGGGGGCTGGTGTCCGGCAGGGCACTGCACCAAGGCTGCTTGCATCCTTTCGGCTGGTACCAAAGCACAAGAAAGCTCACCAGGCATAGATCTTGACCATGGTGCCGTCAATGACCTGCGTGCAGGCCGCGTCCACAATGCCGCTGCGAGAGTCGTTCACGTAATCTGCAGTGGCGGGGGGAGAGCACTTGCCGGGTTGATGGCCCAGCTGCCGGCAGACGAAGGGGTCCTGCTGCCTTTGCCACAGCGCGGCCACAGTGCAAGGCGGCCAGCGTGCTCCTCTGGTGCAAAGAGCCGCAGCATGCACGGCTGTCCACACACCCACACCTGTGGACACGAGCGGCCGCTCTTCAAAGCCCAGAATGCCCTGCAGGTAGGTGCCTGCCGCATCCTGCAAGGGAAGAAGGGCGCGGCAGCACAACCAACCGCATCAGGGTGTGCTCCAGGAGCGTCACACACCACACCACCACTGGCCTTGGTTGCTTCCTGACCTGCCTGCTTTTGCCACAGTTCTGCCAGCCCCCAAGCCCCCACAACAACCTGCCGCTGCTGTCCCCTGCGCATGCTGTCCTGACCACATCCCCGCTCCGCTGCCTCAACCGCCCTGCTGCGTCCGCCCGCTCCGCTGCACCCACTCCTCTGCCCTTCCACAGGATGCCGCTGTTGCCCTGCCCACCTTGAGCAGCGCGTTGACCTCCTCCACGCTGGTGCTGCGTGCCACCTCAAACACGCAGTCGGTGATCGAGGCGTTGAGCAGCGGCACCCGCACGGCCAGCCCATTCAGCTTGCCCTTCAGCTCTGGGGAACGGGAAAGGAGGGATGTGGCAGGAGGTGGGGAGGGGAGGCGCATGAGTCGCACGTGATCATGGCCTGTGCAGCATATCAGGTGCACCCAGTCATGGCAGGCAACCAGGCGCAGGGCGGCAGGTGCTGGGCAGGGGGCTGGATGGAGCACATGCATCGCTGCAAACGCAGCACCGCCACCTCTGCTGCACGACTGTTGCCCAGCTGGCAAGCGCAAGTTACCTGGGAAGATAAGGGCGATGGCTGTGGCGGAGCCAGTGCTGGTGGGGGCAAGGTTGAGCATTGCGCTCCGGGCCCGCCGCAGGTCGCTCTTCTTGCTGTTGGGGGCATCGATCACTGTCTGAACAGGGCGGGCAGCAGCAGGCGTGGAGGCAGCGCTATGATGGTGCGGTTCATGTCGTAACGCTTCGGCAGGGTGGGGCACGTGACCTGACCAGCAGGACTGGATGGGCTAACACAGGGCACTGCCCATGCAGGCAGTCAACAGGTAATGCTTCGAATCAAAGCTGCGCACAGCCACGCATGTGCTGCACCGCCTGCGTTTCCAGCCACCCCCGGCCCAAGGCCTCCCTGCCTGCGTGCCTGGGTGTTGGTGACGTCATGGATGGTAGTGATGCAGCCGTGCTGGATGCCCAGCTTCTCATGGATCACCTGCAAGGGGGTTCGTGGGCCAAGCAGGTCTGGGTAGGGGCAGAGGGACAAGCGCCGCTCACCCTGTCTGAGGCAGTGTTTAGGCAGCTCAGGGCAGCACGCCCATTCAAGACTGTTACGTGGGCAGATGGAACAGGGAGCTCTGCAGCCTCAAGGAACAGTGGCAGCGCAGGAGGCAGGACGGGTGCTGCGCAAACGGGGTCGCATGCCAAGCTGCCGGCACACCTTCACTACAGGGGCCAGGCAGTTGGTGGTGCAGGAGGCCGCTGTGACGATGTGGTCGTTGGCTGCGTTGTACAGGTTCTGCGGGCGGGGATGGAGCAGGGCAGCAGCGCAGGGCGCAGTGAGCTGGGGCCAACAGCAAACGCTGCAGACATGCAAGCCCCCCGAGAGCTTGCAAGCCGCTTGCTGCTCGAGGCAGGAGGAGGTTCATGTGTTCAACGGCATGGCTGCAGCCAATGTGCCCTCCTTACGTGGTTCACGCCGTACACAATGTTCAGCACAGGCTGCGGATCCTTCACGGGGGCAGACACAACCACCTTCTTGCAGCCCTGCACTGGGGCGTGAGCAGCGCGTTGGAGCAGCACAGAGCAGGCTGTGGCGGTGTGGCTGCCACACCGTGCCCAGCAGGACAGCGCTTGCAGCTGCAAGTAGTTGGCTGCAAGTAGCAAGCACCTGACCATATGCCCCATGTTCACCGGCTGCTTTGCACTGAGCTCCCACCTTGTCAAAGAAGGGCTGCAGCTTGGCCCGGGTCAGGAACTTGCCGGAGCACTCGAGCGCCACATCCACCCCCAGGGCGGCCCAGTCCACCTGCACGATTGAGACAGGCGGATGCAGAGTGCTGCTTGCACATACCGATCTTGTTGTGAGCTGGCTCATGCAACCCCGTGTGCTGCTGTGCAGCGCCAGCTGCCGCTGGAAGCCGAGCGGTGGGCAGCGCATGCCGGGCCTTGCTCCTGGCACGCCCAGAGGGCCCCGCTGCAGCAGGCACACCCACGCACATCTGCCGGGGAGGTGGCCTCCGAGTAGGTCAGCACCGCCTTGCTGCCGTCCTTGCGGGTGATGACAATCTTGCCGTCCACAGCCTCCACCTCGTGCTGCCACGTGCCTGCCCAGGTTGAAAGGGGAGGGCACGCTGCCGTCAGCTCCCGCGGTGGGCGGTGCAGCATGGGCATGCGTTCCGCTCCCGGCTGCCCCGCCCAGCACCCGCCCTAGCTTTGGGCCGCTCACCGTGGATGGAGTCAAACTTGAGCAGGTAGGCGCTGGATTCAATGGGCGAGGGCTCGTTGATGTGCACCAGCTCCAGGTCGGGGCACTCGTCAAACGCGATGCGGAATGCCAGGCGGCCTGCATGGCATGATGGGGAGGCGAGCGTGGTGTGTGGTGATGGTGTTGGATTGGGTGTGAGGGGGCGCTTGCTACTACACCTACGGGGTGGAGGCGCCGGCATCCACCGCCGCCACGCCACGAGGGACGGTAGTGCGTGGGCAGCTGCGGGGTGGCGGCGGCGGGGCCCAGGACACCATCCAGCAGGCACGCGCACGGCGGGCATGGGCATTGGCAGATCGCACCGATGCGGCCGAAGCCGTTCACTGCTGCACGCACGGGCGCCATCGCTTCAGGCGGGGGAGACAAGTGCGGCTCGCGACTCTGAGCTTGCAAGTTTGTGGCTGGGTATGTGTGCAATGGCTCCTTCTTATTGTGGAAACGGAGGGCTAACGAGAGAGCACTCCCCGCTAACGAGAGCGCATCCTCCGCACGCCCAGATGCCCGTGCGCTCCAAAGCGTTGCCTTTCTCGGCTCCCAATACAACGTAACGAATTTCCCACACAATGTCCCGCAGCATGTTTACGTGCTGCGAGGCGCCGCCCGGCGCCGACCGCCAGGGCCTCCTCTGCTCCTTTGATGACAGCACGGTCCAGGCCACACTGCAGCACGATGGCATGGTGACATGCTGCCCGCCGCCAGCGGAGGCAAGTGCACATGCCCCTGCCGCCGCCGCCGCTGCCGCCGCCGCCTGCGGGGCCGCCACTCGCCATCCCGCCCTCCTCAGTGCAAGCAAATTCCGCCTCCCGCCCTCCCTCGCAGGCACTGTTCTCCGACCCAGAGCAGCAGGGAGTGCGCCTGCGTGTCACCGCCACCAAGGCAGAGCAGGAGCAGGCGGGGCACCTCCATGAAGAGGTGCTGGACCGCGCAGCATTCGAGGCCCGGACCGGCGGCGCGGCGGCGGCTGCGGTGCCGCCGCCACCACCCGCCAAGCAGAGCAGCCGTGCCCGCGCAGCCGCGGCCTACTCGGCCCTCAAGCCTTTCGTCATCATCTCACTGAGCTACCTGCTCTTCACCATCACCGACGGCGCGATCCGTATGGTGAGCGGGAAGGCGGGTGGCGAGGCCGTGTGCAGCCAGCGGCATGCGCCAGCAGGGCCGCCTGCATGCGACGCACAGACCAGCTGCAGCGAGGAAGCTAGCATGCAACGCACAGACCAGCTGCCACTTCGGGGCGTGGGTGCGCTGCCGCCGCACACAGCGGTGCCTGTGAGCCAACCTGCTCCAGCTGCCCACCGGTCCCTGCAGATTGTGCTGCTGCATGCGTACCAAAAAGGCTTCAGTGCCATGGAGGTGGCCACCATGTTCTCTTTCTACGAGGTGCGGCGGACGGATGTCCAAAGGGGGGGCCTTGCAGTGGCTGGGCCCAGGGCCTGGCTGCCGCAGACCGCTCGCACAGCAATGCACGCAACAGGCGGCCGCATGCTTGGCACCTGCCCGCCTGCCGTGCACCTGGCCTGTTTGCCCCCCGGCCTGCACAGCCCACCCAACCCAACCCCTTGGTGCCCCACCCGTGGCCCTGCAGCTGGCAGGCGTGGCCACCAACTTGGCGGCTGGGCTGATGGGCGCAAAGTGGGGCATCCGCTACACGCTGCTCACCGGGCTGTGCCTGCAGCTTGTGGGCATCGGCATGCTCTTCGGCTGGCAGGTGGGTGCAGGTGGCGGGGGGCGGGGCTTGGCGGTGGCGTGCAGTGGCGCAAGTCGGTGCCCGGCAATGCCGTACCGGCCCGGCTCGCTGTCACCTGCAGTTGTGTGGGCCTCTAGCCCTCAAGCCCGCTGCGCGCATCACCGCCCGCCCACACGATCCCCGGCTGTGCACTCTGCAGGATAGCTGGAGCAAGACGGAGGCCATTATTTATGTCACGGCGGCGCAGCTCATATGCGGCATCGCCAAGGACTTGACCAAGCTGGGTGGGAAGACAGTGACCAAGCTTGTCACGCCGGGTGTGTGGGGCTGTGGGGCTGCCATGCTGCCTGCAGGGTGGCAAGCAGGGAGCGCGTGTGGTCAGCAGCCGATTGCCAGTCGATGGCCCGCACAGGTGCAAGGTGGCCATTGGCGTGCCGCCCAGCGCAGCCGTGATTGCAGGGGGCCCCATTGCCTGCTGCTGCAGAGGAGAAGCAAAGCTCGCTGTTCAAGCTGGTGTCTTTCATCACCGGCTGGAAGAACAGCCTGAAGGGAGCGGGCTACTTTTTGGGCGCTGCAACCGTGGGTGTCAAGTGAGTGGACTTGTCAGGTGGCGGCATGCTGCCACCCTGCTCTGCTCTGCCCTCCTCGTCCCCGCTGTGCTGCACATTGGAACCAGGTGCGGGGCTGTGGGGGCCGGGGCACTGCTAGTTGCCCACTTGCAGCCTTGTTGTGGGAGCCGCTGCACAGCCCGCACTGCCCCTTGCATGCCCTCTGGCTGCGCAGCATGCAGGACCCTGAGTGTCCGTTCCTGTTTGGACACTGCACACCCCTGTCAACCACCCAACCAACCGCCATCCTCTCCCGCCGCGCCCCTCCACCCACCTGCAGCTACTACATGAGCCTGGGAATCCTGTGCGGCCTCATCCTGGCAGCCATGCCCTGGGCAGCCACTGGCCTGTCCAGCCAGCTGGGCCGCGCCCGCAAGGAAAACGTGTCCTTTGCACAGCTGTTCAAGTGCGTGGGGCCTACGCGTTGCTGCCGGGTGCCAGCCGCTGTCTGCACGCGGCCGTGCAGCTGGTTCCGTCTGCTCCGGCGCAGTTTGTTGCATCGGCACGACACCAGCTCCACCCCACTTTGGCCGCAGGAACAAGCCCAACGTGAACATCCTGTCGCTGTCCCGCGTCTTTCTGTTTGGCGCCAGGGATCTGTGGTTTGAGGTGCGCAAACTGGGAAGCAGCCTGCCTTTGCTCTCCCCCCGCCTCCGAGCTTGCCAGCTGGCACGGCGGAACTAGCCGCTGATATCCTGCCATGTGGGCACCCCATGCGCAACAACAAGTCCACGCCTGGCTACCCACCTGAGCCTGGCTCCCCCCGGCATGCGCAGGTGCCGCTGCCCTTCTTCCTGCGCTCCCCAGACTCTGGCATCGGCTGGTCCCGCTCCCTCACCGGCGCATTCCTGGCCATCTGGATCATTGTGTGAGCACCCATCTGGATCATCATGATTATTTATGGCTCGCTCCGCA
Organism: Chlorella sp. CH2018; assembly: GCA_009928355.1. NCBI lineage: Eukaryota > Viridiplantae > Chlorophyta > Trebouxiophyceae > Chlorellales > Chlorellaceae > Chlorella > Chlorella sp. CH2018. The sequence continues at coordinate 4,589 of VIYQ01004488.1, read as the reverse complement.
TCCCATTGAGATCAGCAGTCTTGCACCCTGTCCGCCCACCCAGACCCTTACCCAGACCCTTGCCAACAAGAAGTGGACTTGTTGAACGTGCCACCTTGCCACCCTTCATGCCATCGCAGGTATGGCCAGTGCCAGAGCTGGACGCCCCAGCTGGTGCTGGGCCCACTGCGGCAGAGCCCACCCAACAAGTGGGTCGCAGCGCTGTGGTCTGGCGTGCTGGCGGTGCTGCCCCTCACGCTCGGCATCGTCATGCTGGCAGGAGGTGCGCACTTGGGCGGTGGGGTGCCACGCCTGCTGCAGTGTTGTGTGCCATGGCGTGCAGGCCAGCGGCCTGCTGAGCCCACCCCGCCCCACTGAGCCTGCTGGGCTCTGCTGCCGTCAATGCCACGATGCTGAACCAATGTGCCACGCTGCCGACTGGGTACAGATACATTTGGCCCTGGTGTGGCCGCTGCGCCCGCTGTGGTAGCCATCACCGTCTGCCTCTACGCCTTCTGCATCGTCTTTGCCATCAACTCGGCAATCCACAGCTACCTGATTGTGGCGTACGCTGAGGGTGACAAGGTGCGCCTTCTACCTTGCCTCCTCCTGTGCTACCGTGGCCCATCTCGCTGCCTTGCGTCCCACTTGATCCCACTTGCAAAGCTTGCAATGCGCCCTGCCTGGCCCCGTGCTGCCGCAGGTTGCTCAAACAGTGGGCGTCTACTACGCGTCCAACGCGGTGGGGCGGCTGGTGGGCACCCTGGCTTCGGGTGCACTGTACAGCTACGTGGGCAGCAGCATTGTGGACGGCTTTGGAGCCTGCCTGATGGTCTCCGTGGCCTTTGCCGCTGCATCCTGTGCCATTGACTTCTGGCTGCACGAGGAGGCTGCTGCCGCAGGTGGGAGTGGCTCGGCAGCCTGTTGGCATGTGCACCGTGCACCAGTGCCGGCGCCGCGCTGGCTCTGCAAGTTGATCAGTTGCTGTGCCTCACGGTGCTGCTGTGAAGGCCACAGGGTTGCCATGCCCCTGGGCTCGTCGTGGCTTGCGTGCTCATCCCTGCCATTGAAGCTGCCTCTCGTGCCACTGCAGGTACGCGCAGGCTGGGGCGCTTGGGTGCCTGCCTGCCGGGGCGCAAGCGCGAGGCGGCAGCAGCGGAGGCGCACGGCCCGGCGGCGGAGCGGGATGCACCTGCAAAGACAGCCGCCACCCATGCAGACACGGCGCAGTCTCTGCAGCCAACGCCGTGATGCCGTTTTAATGCCATTTCGCAGTCCATTGTGGCCATTTGAGTGCAGCTATGAATCAGCAGCCCTGAATTGGACACCCCCTTCAGCTTCGTGTAACTTAGCCACGCTTCCTGTTCTGCCCGTTCCTCATGCACGCACTGAGCTGGCGGGCGCCAGGTCCAGCATTGGCTTGGACTTCGCATGCAGCTGCAAGGCCATGCATAGGCACTAGCGGCGCCCGTGCCCGTTGGGGCACACTGAGTTTGTTCGGCATGCCCACTGTCTCAGCCTTTGGGTTTAGTGCTGCTGTGTGCGATTGAGCCACATGTGTGTTAGGGCAGGACCACCACCGCAGGCCGTTGATTGCAAATCAATCGCCGCCTGATGGCTGGTTGTGTCATTACTGCACGGCCCTTGCCGAAAGGGCTGAACCCTTCGCCTTAATCCGTGATTCCCACCGCAGCGGGGAACACACAGTGATCGGCAAAAGCTGTCACAGTTGCTCTTCCCACCTATGGCAGCGGCATGAAGTAGCAGTGCATGCTGCCATGCACCCGCTTGAGGCGCTTGACTTGGCGACCTGCAAGCCGCCATGAACGCAGCGTCGCATGAAGTGCCGACTTGACCCACAGGCAGAAGCGAGCTCAACAGCAGTTGTAGATTTTGAACAATAGGGACCGGCCTTGCCCGTGGCTCCCGCCTGCAACAGCATGGCTTGTGCCTGCAGCCCAGTGCTGCACGCTGCGCTGTGGGATGCATCATGCCCCACCATGCCGCCGCTGCCGCTGCCACCGCCGCCGCTGCAACAGTGGCCATGGCACAGCGCTTCACAGATCCGAGGTCACGAGAAGCGCAGCACCACAGAGCTGATACGTGCTACCCACGCCTCGAGCATTACATGGACGACTCGTGTGTAAGGCCATACACATGAGTTGCAGGGTTGCCAACAAAACACAACTGGGGCAGGCCGCAGGGAGGCGGCAGCATCGCAGGCAGGCAGGGTGCATGGCAATTTGGGCAGCACGCAGAAGAAGAGAGCACCAAACTAACAGGCCGTCTGCAAGGCACACTCATCCAGCGCTCAATTTGCTAGCAGCACCCGCCGCCTGGGGCACAGCTGCCGCCGCCGTCGCTGCCATTGGCTGCAGCCGCGGCCGCGGGCGCAGGTCCGCACTGGAACAGCCCGAAATGGCGGGAGCGGTCGCCAATGACTTCGAAGTGCTTGCCCAGCCAGCTGTCCCCCACCATGGAGGCTGTGCTGCCGCAGACCTCATACCACTTGCCAGCGGCAAAGATGTGGTGGTCGTCCAGTGTGTAGCTGTGCGGGTGGCCGGGGATGGTGCCCTGCGGGAGCGGAGTACAGGGGGTGGCAAATGTGCCAGGTTGCCGTGAACACGGGGTGGCTGAGCAGCAGCTGATTGGAGCAGGGCATCATAGGTACACCAGGACGGCAGTGAGGGAGTGTTCCAGGAGGACCCAGCAGCTATGGAAGCAGAGCGTAACCGCGGCTGCACCTTGTAGCGGCAGGTCTCCCTGCCCTCAACGTCACACCAGCTCAAGCTCGGCAGCTGCAGCGATCTAACGGCCCACCTTGTAGCGGCAGGCCTGGCCGTAGTCCTCGCACGTCGTCTCCACCCCTGCCAGCTTGAACAGGCGGTAGGTGATGGAGAAGTAGCGAGCCTCTCCCAGCAGCTGCCGCAGCTCGGGGTCCCACACCTGCGCAGGAGAGTGCAGCGGGAGCATATGGGCGGACAGCTGGAGCACAGAGCGCCGCAGCAGCGACCAGGAGGGGCCCAGCAGCAGCGGCGCAGCTGGCATGCGACATGAGCACGCCAGCACTCTATTTCTCTGAACCCCCAACCTGGCAAATTGTAGCAGGACGGCAGTCAGCTACAGCACTAGAGCCGGTCTAGCCATCCATGTAGCATAGCTATTAGGGGATCCCTGCCGATGGGCGCCCGGAGGCACCCTCCTTTTAGCCATACTGCTACACAAATAGTGTAGAGCCCTAGCGGACCCAGCATGTCTTCAGGACAGGAGGTCATGAGCCAGTGCCGAGCCCTGGCAGAACCATAAACAGCGCCCAGTCCGCTTGCCTCAATCTCACGGGTGCTCAGCGTCCGCGGGTCCTGGAAGCCCGCTGCGCGGCACAGCCGGATGAAGTCCTGGACGTACAGCGCGCCGCCCAGGCCCTCGCCCAGCAGCACGGGGTGCTTGCGGACCTGGGAGGGGGAGGGGAACAGCAGTTGACAGAGGGGCACGATGATATGCCGGCCGACGACTCAGCATGGCAGCTGTGCAGGCTCAGTCACTGTGCAGGCTCAGCCACAGCGCCAATCCCATGCAACAGGGCATAGCCGCCCCACCCGGCGCACCTGGTCGGGCAGGCGGCGGTCGCAGTAGACGTCGCTGAAAAACCTGCAGACGGCAGGCCGGCAGTGGCAGGCCAGGTGAGGCACCTGCTGAGGCGCTGTGCGTGCCTTTGGCAATGGAAACGCCGTGTAAACCAATCTTGCTGCCGTCTGGCATGCAGGACGGCACACGGTTGCAAGCCCCAGCGCCCCAGCCCCAACAGAGCCCCAACGGGCTGCCTCACATCTCTCCGCCCTCCGCCAGCACTCGGTGCACCTCCCGCAGCACCGCCGCCTTGTCAGGGGACAGGTTGATCTGGGGAAAGATAACAGACGAGCAGGGCGGTCGCAGTCAGTTGTGGGCATCAATCAGCAAATACACGGCGCAGCCACCTAGGAAGTGGTCGATTGTTGCAACAGGTAGGCGGAGGGTGCGCTGACTGCGGGACAACACAGTGCTGGAGGAGGTGCGGCAGCAGACCGAGGGCAGCGGCGGCAGCAGGGGCAGGGGCAGCAGCCGCGGCGGCGGGCAGCGCCAGAGCAGAATGGGCAGCGCCAGAGCAAGCCAGAGCAGCAGCAGCAGGTGGCAGCAGCAGCAGGTGGCAGCAGCAGCAGGTGGCAGCGGTACAAGTTACGCACCACGCAGTTGGAGATGACAAGGTCGATGCTTGCGTCTTCAATCCCCGCTGCCTGCAGGTCCTCAATCTGTCCCTCCACAAACCGCAGGTTGGGGGCACCGTACCCCAGCGCCTGCACAGATGGCAGCAGGTGCACATTTAAGGTGTCAATGACCAGCCGCAGGTTGGGGGCATTGCAACGCAGCAGCGCCTGCACCGATGAGATGGGACCAGGACCAGGCACAGCAAGGTGTCGAAGGGCGTAACCGACCGTTGGGTGCGTGCGTTATTGAGCGGCGCCCGCAGCAGCCAGCCACTGAGTCCCACCGCTCACACAGCCCACCCTCTTGTTTGACGCTCACCTGCGTGCAGTAGCTCTCAGCATGCCTGCGCGCCACCTCCAGCTGCGCCG
>VIYQ01004470.1:0-13064 GCA_009928355.1 Chlorella sp. CH2018 | reverse complement strand
CGTGCCGCCGCCTCACCGGCTTCCCTCCGCCCGCTGCTTTGCAGCTACAGCCACACTCATCTGCTCAACCTGCCAGCCGCATGACCGATGTCAGCGACATTCCAGCGCTGGTGCGCCGCCTGCGCTCCTCCCGCCGCCTGGAGCAGGCGCAGGCGGCCGAGGCGCTAAGCAATGTGGCCGGGCCTGCCGCGGCGTGTATGCAGGCCATGCTGGCTGCGGGGGCCTATGCGGCTTTGGCGCACCTGCTAGTCAGCACAAGCAGCCAGACAGTGCAGAGCGCAGCGGCACATGCGCTGCTTGCTGGCTACTACAATGCTTTCCAAATCTGTCGGCTTCCTGCTCTTGAGCAGGACATTGCAGCAGCCGTGGCAGGTAGCGTTTCATCTTTTCTGGCACTGCTGGATAGCAGCCTGCCAGAGGCACAGCAGGCAGCTGCCAGCGCTCTTGGCAGCTTCTCACTACATGGCACGGATGCTGCAGCTGCCGTCATGGCGGCTGGTGGCGTGCCGGCGCTGGTCCGCTGCCTGCGGGAGAGTTCATCCTTGCCAAGAGCAGCAGCGGCTTTAGCGCTGAGCAAAATGTGCAAGGTTGATCCTGCCATTCAGCGCGCCTTTGTAGCGGCGGGTGCGGCAGCAGCGCTGATGCCGCTGCTGGCATGCGGCCAGGCGCAGGCTCAGTCTTTCGGAGCTTGGGGCTTGCAAGGGCTGGCGTGGGATTGCCCCGAGGGCCAGCAGGCGGCAGAGGCAGCGGGCGCTGTGCCGGCCCTTGCTCAGCTGCTGGCTAGCAGCGAAGATGAAGAGTTGAGCAGAGCAGCCTTGCATGTGCTGTACGAGCTGAGCCTGCACAGGCCAGCTACTGGGCTGCAGCTTGTTGGCTGCGCCTCAGCTGTGGTGCGCGTTCTGCAGCACGGCGATGGTAATGACCAGCGCGCAGCGGTGGGCTTGCTGTGCCGCATCTGCGACCAGTGCAGCCAGCAGGAGCGGCAGGCCATTGCAGCAGCGGGTGCACAGCCAGCACTCGAGGCCTACATCTCGGCACACAGCCAGGATGCGGAGGCAGCGCCGGCAGTTGATCTGGCGGCTGACATACTGCACGCTCTAGCCAATCCTCCAGCAAGGCAAGCAACCCCTGGACTTTGCCTGAACAGGTTGATTTGTTACGGGGTTTGGGCCACATGGCATGCCTGCTGTATATTGGCGGTCGTGATCCAAAGCCGGCATGCTCATGCCCCTTACGCTCTGCCCTGGGATGCAGCACTGAGGTCAACCATCTTGCAAGCGGGCCGCAGACAGCAGCGCAAGAGGAGGGATCATCGTCTGCATTTGCTGAGCCGCCGCAGCAGCCTGGCGGCCCTGCCCCTGCAACCCGGCCAACCCCACCTCGCCCGCCCCACGTCTGCGCCGCCCCCGGCTGCGGCGCCACGCGTGGCCTCAAGCGCTGTGGCGGCTGCGGCGCGGTCCGTTACTGCAGCACAGAGTGCAGCAAGGCGCACTGGCGGGCGCACAAGGCGGAGTGTCGGCGCCTGCAGGCGGAGCGGGCGGCAGCGGGTGGGGCAGCGCCTGCACAGCCGTGAGCAGCATTGGTGCTGGATGGGGGTTGAACAGTTTTGGGCTGCGTGCCTGTTAGACTCCCCTCCTCCTTTTGGAATGCTGCGCATTGCCTGCGTTAGTGTGCAATGCTCATCAACTTGCTTGCCCTTCTACGGTGAGGCGAAGTCGCATGAGTCTTGATGCCGAGCAGACTGTGGCCGGCATGAAGCGCAGCCACACAGCAGGGCGCATCCGAGCAAGCAGCAGCGCATGCTTGGCCGCTGCCCAACATGCAGGAAGAAGACTGCTGCTGCACCTGGGAACCGGGCAGCTCGGCTGACGAGCGCCGTGCGGGTGGCAGCATGGGCGGCGGCAGGCCGGTGCCAAATGTTTCACCCCTTTAGCCGTGCTAGTCTCTCGTCTTACTCTACACCTGCCTCCAGCAGCAGCCTGGCGCTCCCAGCAACGCACCTGGAGCAGCAGCCGGCCTGCCCTGCTGCCGCAAGCCCACCCACCCAGCCCTGCTGGCCCTTGGACCGGCGCCAGGTGACGAGCCTTGAACGGCTGGGGCGCTGCCGGGGCGCCTGGCCGCTGCCTGCTGCCCAGCCGCCGCCGGCGGCCCCAGCCGCTGTGCCACCGCCTCACCGGCTTCCCTCCGCCCGTTGCTTTGCAGCTGCAGCCACCGCTCACGACTCCTGCCTCCCAACAAGCAGCATGACCGATGTCAGCGACATTCCAGCGCTGGTGCGCGGCCTGCGCTCGCCCCGCCCAATGGAGCAGGCGTTGGCGGCCGAGGCACTGGCCTGGCTGGCAGAGGAGGCACCAGCTGAAGTGCTGGCTGCGGGGGCTTATCCGGCTTTGGCGCGCCTGCTAGCCAGCACAAGCAACCGGACAGTGAGAGGTACCGCGGCGCAGGCGCTGCTTGCTGGCTACTCCGATGCTTATGCAAGCCGCCAGCTTGATGCGTTCCACCAGGATATAGCAGCCGCAGTGGCAGGCAGCATCCCATCCCTGCTGGCCCTGCTGGACAGCAGCCTGCCGGAGGCACAGCAGGCAGCCGCTGATGCTCTTGTCAGCTTTGCCGCACACAGCACAGATGCCGCAGCTGCCATCATGGCAGCTGGCGGAGTGCCGGCAATGGTCCGCTGCCTGCAGGAGAGTCCGGTCTTGAAGGCAAGCGCGGCAGTGGCTGATGCGCTGAGCAGATTGTGCGGGGACGACTCTAGCATTCAGAGCGCCTTTGTTGCGGCGGGTGCGGCAGCAGCGCTGATGCCGCTGCTGGCAAGCAGCCAGGCGCAGGCTCAGTGCTTTGGAGCTTGGGGCCTGCAGGCCCTGGCGAGGAATTGCCCCGGGGGCCAGCAGGCGGCAGAGGCGGCGGGGGCTGTGCCAGCCCTTGCTCAGCTGCTGGCTAACAGCGACCATGGACAGTTGAGCAGAGCAGCCGTGCAAGCCCTGCACGAGCTGAGCCAGAGCACGCCAGCGACCGGGCTGCAGCTTGTTGGCTGCGCCCCAGCTGTGGTGCGCATTCTGCAGCACGGCAATGGTGACGACCAGCGTGCAGCGGTGGGCTTGCTGTCCGTCGTGTCCAATCAAAGCGGCTTCTGGGACTGGCAGGCCATTGCAGCAGCGGGTGCACAGCCAGCACTGGAGGCCTACATCTCAGCACACAGCCAGGATGCAGGGGCAGCTGCAGCAACGTGAGCACCCCCTGGGCGTTGCCTGGATCGACTGACTTGTTGTGAGGTTTGGGCCATTTGATGGCATGCCTGCTGTATCCCTATTGGCGGTCGTGATCCAAAGCCGGCATCCTCCTGCCCCTTGCGGTCTGCCGTGGAATGCAGCACTGAGGTCAACCATCTTGCAAGCGGGCCGCAGACAACAGCGCAGGAGGAGGGACCATCGTGTGCAATTGCTGAGCCGCCGCCGCAACCTGGCGGCACAAACCCAGCAGTCTCACTCATCCCACCTCGCCCGCCACGGGTCTGCGCCGCCCCCGGCTGCGGCGCCACGCGCGGCCTCAAGCGCTGCAATGGCTGCGGCGCGGTGCGCTACTGCAGCGCAAAGTGCAGCAAGGCGCACTGGCGGGCGCACAAGGCAGAGTGCCGGCGCCTGCAGGCGGAGCGGGGGGCAGCGGGTGGGGCGAGCGGCGACCCAGCCGCTGAGCCCTGAACATAACTGCCTCTTGGTTTGCATAGATTTGTTTTCATGTGCACGCAGTTGCCGAGTTGTTTGCTATGTTTCGGTCACCCATGTCTGCAAAGCCCAGGCACCGTGCGCCCTAGGCAGCGGCATCCGAGCGGCGGCAGCGGCAGCGGCGCCCTGTTCAGGCATGCACCGGAACCGGGCTGGCGCTCTGCTCATCGCGATCCCAATGCCTCAATGGAATCGTTGTTGGAGCTTGCACGCCGGGCGCTTGCCCGCTACCTGTGTTCGGCACCAGAGAGCGAGCTGCGGGAGCTCGTGGCCGTGTCTCACCGCCTGGATCAGGCACGAGCGCTGTGGGAGGAGTGGCAAGACCTGCTGGAGGCAGCGAGCGCTCCACCAGCCGCCGCCACCCGACCACCGCCGCCGCTCGCCCGGCAGCATGCCGTGCTCGAGGCGTTTGCCGCAGCCTGCTGGCGGCCGCAGCTACTGCGGCTGGCCTACAGCCCCGGACCACTGCCGCGGGGCTCGGCCAGCCTGCCGCTGGTGGGGCAGCGGCTGCTGCATCTGGAGCTGTCGGCCCCCGGCCTGTGGCAGCTCGATGCCTTGGCCTCAGCCTGCCCCCGCCTCTGCTGCCTCAGCCTGCGCGGCTGCACCCAGCTAGCCGATGCCAGCTTGGCGGCGGTGACCCGCTGCACCAGCCTGCAAGCACTCGATCTGGGCGGCCTGACAGCACTGACAGATGGCGCAGCCTTTCATGTGGCGCACCTGCCACAGCTGTCGGCCCTCAGCTTAGCAGGCACCGCGGTCAGTGACCGAGCGGTGGAGCTCCTCACATACGGCCACAAAGTGCGGGCCTGGGCCAGGGCAGCGGGCGGTGTTGAGCTGCCGCCAGATGCAGCTGCCTGGCCGGCACCGCCGCTTGAGCACCTGCAGGTGGGTGCTGGCTGGGGGCCGCACGTTGATGGGCGGCAGGCTGCCCTGTGATGCCGCAGGTGGGTGCTGGGCTGGCGATGTCATCGTTTGCAATGCGTGTGGCATCCCTACCTCCTGTGCATCTTCCCGCTTGCGGTTTACATCTTCTTCTGCAAACTCCCTGTGCCCACCCGCAGCTTGCAGGCACGCGTGTAACAGCGGCTGGAGTTGCCCAGCTGGAACAGCTGCCTCGCCTGCAGTTCCTAGACATGCGGGGCACGGGCATTGCGCGAGCGGCGCTGGCGCCGGTGCAGCGCCGCTTTGCGCTGCAGTTTGTGCAGGCGGCGGTAAGTCACCTTGGGGCTGGCTGCTCCTTGGCTGCCCGCTTGAACATCGGGCAACAGCCATCCCTGCAGCTGGATAGCGCTCTGTGAGCCCCTCCCTGCTGCTGTGTCTTATCACCGGCTGATGTTGAAACTCGCTCAACTGCTGCGTCCTGCCAACTGCAGGTGCTCAGCAGCAGCAATGCGGTGGCAGCAGCGGTGGTCAACCTGGATGTCGTGCCCTGCCGCTGCGGCCTGGGCAGCAGCGGCAGTGGAGCAGCGGCCACTATGGGAGGTGCGCTTGCTCTGGAAGAGCGCCCTTCTGCTCGGCCGCCCATGCGGGCCTATTTCACCGCACTTCGATGCACCTGCGATGCCACAGCATCTGGTGCAGTGCTATCTGCTGCGCCCGCAACCAAGCTTTTGCGCTGCCTCCGGTCAATCGCCTGCAGGCGGCGCCGGGCGGTTCAGCGACCTCGTTGGCTGGGACGCAGCGGGTCTGCGCCTGCTGCTGCACTTTGACCCGGCAGCAGGACTGGCGGCCCTGCTGGATCCCGGCAGGCGGCCGCCAGCTTGGCAGGCGGACGGGGCAGCACCGGGCGGCAGGGCGGCAGGAGAGCAACCGCAGGTCGGCTTTCCCGGCGGAAGGCGCATTGGCTATCGCCAGCCACGACCGCCACGACCGCAGGGCGGACGGCAGGCCCCGCAGCTGGCTGGCAGCAAGCGGGCGCTGCCGCATGGCTATGGCTGATTGGCTTGGCGCTTGGTGGGTGTACCGCTGTAATGTGCCGCAAAGCTGAGCTGTGCAGACTGTGCCGAGTGTGCCTCGAGGGGCTCGACTCAATGCTCCTGGGCCGGCATTCCCGCAGCGCCCAAGCAGTATAATAATTGCACTGTATTGTGGGGCAACGCAGAGGGCTGCATGTAGCAATGCGGTTCCTTGATCTGCACAAGGCAGCGGCCGGCCGGCGGCTGCCTTCCCTGCGGCGGGAGTATTGTACCGCTGCGCTGCGGGCGACAGCTGCCACCAGGTCAGGGCAGGCGCTGGGCGGGTCCGTGCATTGACCAGCTGCGACCAAAGAAGCTGCACGTCGCGACAGCATCCCAGCAACGCGTTCGAAACGCGGCCCCGCGTCCCCACGCCAGCACTGACCGAACGCCATGGCTCGCACGCGGCTGCTGCTGGCCTTCTGCATGGCCATAGGACTTGCGGGAGCTGCCATGGGTCAGACAGCAAGCACAGACGCGTCTGAGGACTCCAAGGCGCGTTGCTGGGCGCCCGGCCCGCCCGGCTGCCGCGTTGGTCCGTCTGCAGCGCAGCCTGTGATCCATGCGCGTGATCGCGGGTGTCGGGCAGCGCGGCGGCGGGCTGAAGGGCGATGCACCCCGCCGCCGCCTGCCGCCGCTCGCCGCCGCCTCCGCCCACCGCTCCTCAATCTCATCGTTGCAGGCGGGCCGCCTGTCGGTGACTGGCTCGGCCACCGTGTCCGTGAGCCCGGATGTGGCCAAAGTGTTCCTCAGCATCCAGGTTTCCAAGCCCACGGTGCGCCGACCAGGGGCGGGCCTGATGGGTGCTCGCCCGCCGCTGCCGCATACTGCTGTGCTCCCGACGATGCTGCTGCTGCTGCACGATTGCTGCTGTGGCAACAGCAAGCGCCTCCTGCTACACGGTGCAGAAGCGCGAGCTTGCCAGACCTGACAGGCCCCTGCCCATTCCCCACTGCGCCCCTCCGCCGCCGCCTCACCAGGTGAAGGAAGCATGCGATACGGCGGCCAAGACGACAGCAGCGGTGACAGAGGCGGTGCAGAAGGTGGCTGGTGTGGAGGTCACCACCGACAACATCAGCGTGCGGCAGGATGTCAAGTGGATCGACGGGTAGGTGGCTGTGTTCGAGAGTGCCATGTGGGTGCATGGCAGCGGTGTTGGGTGGGGGCTTTGAGAGGTGCATCGAGCGTGGCGCTGGGCAGGGGGACACTGCCGTGGATCCTGCGCCTCCCACTCTGCTGATATGTGTTTCCACCTGTTGCAGGCAGGGACAGCTCCAGGGCTGCATCTGCAAGTTTTCGCTCCAAGCTGAAGCCACGCAAAGCCTCTCACCCTGCCCAATGTCTCCGACCCGCAGGCAGGAGCGCTTCCAGGGTTACATCTGCGAAAACTCCCTCAAGCTCAAGTCCGTCAGCCGCAACAGCACCCAGCTGGGTGATACTGTGAGCAGCGCCCTGGACGCCGCCATCTCAGCCGGCGGCAACTACCTCACGGTGTGTGGGAGGGTAATTCGGGCAGAGCGCCGTGCTTGGTGCAGCGGTTTGCCATTTGGTGCTGCCCAGTGTGCACAAAGCCCCCAGCGTACAGCATATGCCTGCCCACAGCAGCCCGCTGAGGTGCGCTGCCTGCTTGGCACCCTTGCTGGATAATTTCAACAGGTGTCAAACATGATGACGGAGCTGTCCCCCGAGCTGCGGGCCACGGCCACCAACGATGCCCGTCGCGGCGCGGTCGCCGATGCCAGCAGCACCGCCAGCATTCTGGCCGAGGCAAGTAACGGCAGGGGGAGGGTGGTTACCGCAGCTGCAAGCGTGCCTCCCAACTGAACGCTGTTGAGAGCGTTTCTGCAGCAGCTGGTGGCTCTGCTGCTTGCACTGCTTTGCATCAAACCACTTGGGCTGCTCATCCACTGCAGGCCGCCAAGGTGAAGCTGGGCGCCATCAAGAGCATCGTCGACTCCAACTTTGCGCCCGCTCCCGTGCCGCTGGCCTTTGCCAACACCGCGGGTGAGCAGCGCATCCGGTTAGGGGGCTTTTCAGGCTGCGTGGCAACTGGGCGCAGGGCTTGCCTGCACCCTGCTGGGCCCCACAACCCACTTCTAGCTGCTCCCAACCTGCCTGCTCCCCAATCTGTCCTGTACCCCACTCGGCAGAGATGGCCATGGCAGCAGATGTGGGCGGCATGGCCAAGCAGTCGACACCCGTGACCATTGGCTCAGCCGATGTGACCGCCTCCGTCTCCATTCAGTATGCCATCAGCTGACTAGCGGATGGCAGGCCAGCCGCGCCGAGGCCAGCAGGCCTCCCAGAGTGCGTGGCCTTGGGAGGCGCAGCGGGCACACGGCAGCAGTGTGCAGCTAGGCAGCCTGGCAACTTGTGAGTAACAAAAGAGCGTTTGAGAGCGGAGGGTGCGAGAATGTGTAAACAGACCCTGTGTATAAGTAGATATACATGTATGTGCCCCCCACCTGGATAGGACTGTAACCCGACACCTGACCCGCTTTGAGACACTCCTTTCAAACTTCACTGCCGGGCCTGCTGCTGGCCGCCGTGGGTGCATCACGATGTGCGCTTTACATAGGCTGCCAGCACGCATGCGCCAGAGCAAGAGGGAAGGGCATGCGGGCAGAAAGATTTTCAGTGGGGAGGGCGAGAGCCAGGGCTGAGGGGATAGGGGCTTAGGAGAGGGAGTGGAGGCAGCTTGTTAGTGGGAGCTGCGGCAGAGGCATGCGTTTTGAGGTGCTAGTTGCAGAGAAGAGAAGAGGGGGTGCATTCCTCCTCTGGGCAGCCGCCGGGAGCCGCAGAGGCAGGAGCGCTGGAAAACTGAGGCAGGAGAGGGAATAGGAACAGGAAGACCAACTGCTGGGCTATTTATGAGGCTGCACAGGCCACAGCACTTCTTTCCGAGGCTGCCTGCTGGTCAGGGCTGGGCCACTGGTTGTCAGGCCCATTCACCAAGGCACTTCACTTGCTGAGGCCATCCAGGCCGGCTGCCTCCCCGGTGGGCAGAGGCACCAGGCTGAAGGTGGCCGTGGCGCCCGCTGCAGCCGCCGCCAGCGACCCGCTCGCTAGGCTGGCAAGAGCTGCTGCGTGCGCGTGCGGGGACAGCGACCCGCTGGCAAGGCTCGCCAGTGCTGCTGCGTGTGCATGCGGGGACAGCGAACCGCTGGCCAGGCTGGCCAGGTCTGGATTGTCGGGGCTGCCGATGGGGCTGATGGCAACCTGCAGGAGGGAGGGAGGCAAACACGCATTGGGAAGGCACGCATGCAGGTGAGGGCAGCGGGGAGGCAGAGCTGGCCAGCTTGGCAAGGGGTCGCTCTGTCAAGATGATGGGCAGCAGGGCACAGCTCCAGCTTGCAAGCAGCCAGAGCCTGCCCCTCACAAACGCATGCACCACAATCTCACAAAAACCGCTCACCATGTGCATGCTGCCCAGCCCGCTGCTGAGGCGCTCGATGGAGAGGGAGGGCAGGCCGCTGGCCAATCGCTCAATGTCCTGCAGGCGTGATGGCCATTTCAGAGACAACAGCGCTTCACTATGTGTGCAGCGGAGTGCAGCTCGCCCCACGCAAGCACCGCACGGCACCAGCCACTCAGAGCATGCAAATGCGCTGCGGCCCAGCCCCGCACCCTCTCACCTGCGCTGAGGCGGGCGAGCGCAGCGGTTTGGTGGCGAACAGCGAGGCCTGCTTCTTACGCGCCTTGGCGAGCTTCTCCACGTCGTCCATGATGATGGCATCTGCAGGCGTACGGCATTTTGTTGTGTCTTATGTAAGCCGCCCAGGATACAGCAGGATGTAGCGGTGAGAAGCACACGAGGGGTGATGGGTGCATTTGAAGACGTGGCGAGGCAAGTGCATGTGCAGAAGCAAGCCGCCGGGAAGCAGCATGCTGTGTGTGGTTCGGACTGTAACCAGCATGCATGGCTCAGATGCAGCTCGTGCAGTCAACCGCAGAGCATAGACAGCGACATGCTTCAGCGTGCACATCGGTGCGGTCGCGCAGCAGCTAGCAGCACACCCACCAATGCCCGCCTCCCGCTGCGCCATGTACGCGTTGTAATCGTTGTTGGCGTCGCCCCATGTGTACAGGAACAGGCCCTGCAGGAAAGAGAGGCGGCGGCACTTAACTTTCAGGTATGGGTGTGGAGCAGGGCGGTTCAGTTTGCGGCAGCTGAGTGGCGATTGGCGTCCTCCCAGGGGTGCGGGAACAGGCCCTGCAAAAGAAACCCAGCGACCGCACCGTCGGGTTGCCGCCCAACTCATGCCATGAAGCTGTAGCAAGGGCCAAAGTCGTGAAAGCGTAGAGACTGCCCGCCTCACCTGACGGTGGAAGGTCTCCACAGTCTCATGCAGGCGGCCCAGCACGGAGGAGGCTTCCGCCACCACGCCCTGAAGGCAAGACAGAAGCAGCAGTTGCAGTGCGGAATTGCAGTGTATGGACAACAGCGCTGGTGCGGTTGCAGGCAAGCCGTGCTGTGCAGATCACAGGATGGGTGGTGCAGGCATCGGCAGGAGTGGAGGAGGTGGGCGAGGGCGACCAGCGCAATCGAGCACCCCACGGCGCACTGACAGGCAAGCAATGCTGTTTGAGGTTCACCTGCAGCTGCGAGGCGAGGGCAAACTGCAGCGCCGCATCCAGGCTGTTCATGCGCGGGTCCTGCAGCAAGACCGGAGAGGATTCAGATGGTGAAGCACTAGAAATGCTCTGCTGTGCCCGTGCCTTGCCAAGCACACACTAACACACGCAGACGGCTGCAGCATGCGGCGCCGGCTGCTGCCACCCGGGAGCCCATCGCAAACCAGAAGCAGCTTGGTGCCGCCGCAGATGAGGAAGGCAACCGGGAAACGCACTCAATGCAAAAATGACGCGCTCAGCAGTACAGCCGCAGCCCGCGTCCCACCTGGAACAGCTTGGTGCCGCCACAAGTGAGGAAGAAGACGGGGAAGCGCGGCTGCTTCAGGCTGAGCAGCGCTGCGCAGTCGGGATCAAAGGTGCTGAAGATGACCTTGCGGCCCGCGCCCTCCTCCAGCACCACCTGCAAGGAGGGAGCCAGCAGTGCGCTAGGCGAGATGAGAGAGCAGCTGCTGGGCAGGCAAAGGAGATGCTCTTGCGGCCCGCACCCTCCTCCAGCACCACCGCACCACCTGCACCAGTTTGGGCCCCACCGCTGTTTGCATTGTGGGCACACAGCTGTTGAAATGAAGGGTTAGCATCTTCCAATTGGGTCAAAAGTTGGTCCTGGAGATGCCCTTGCCACCAGCACCCTCCTCTGTGGGTGTGCAGAGGCTGACAGCAATGCGCATCCCAGCACACGCTGGCACCAGTATTTGACTGCTAGCCAAACCATGGGCTGCCTGCCTGCTGGCCTGCCCTGCCATCCTTGCCTTGAGCACTGCATCCACAAAGTGATTTCGGCTCCACCACACCGCACGCATCGCCGCCACCTCGATGGGGGTTGGGTACTTGAGCTGCAGCCGAGGCAGGACGGCAGACGCAATCAGGAGGCGAATGAGTGGCAGCAGGCAAAGCAAGCAGCTGCACAGCGCCGTCCCATGGCAGGCAGCAGCCGCAGCTGCCGGCCCAGCCTACCCAGACGCACCTCAATGTTGAAGCCCAGCCATTTGGGTGTGCGGCGGAAGGCCTCCCGCAGCGTCGCGATACGGTCTGAAAACGGGGAGGCACAGACGGGCAGTGCACAGGCCCGGCGAGCACACGTTTCAGGCCCAGCAGAACTGATGGCACATGCACGCTGTGCATCTGACCTCTGCCAAACTGCCGCTATAGTGCAAGAAGGGGGCCAAGCCGTAATGCAGTACAGCTCATACCTGTGAGAAACCAGCGTGCTGCCGCCACCCCAGGGTCTGATGCCGCCGCACCACCCGATGTGCTGCCGTTCTCGCTGCTGCTGCTGCTGCTGGGCGGGGGTGGCAACGGCGGCTGGGCGGCGGCGGCGCCCTGGAACTGCGGCTTGAAGATGCTGCAGGCGGCAAGAAGGTGGGTTTGGGCAGCAGGTTGTTAGCTGAGCGGCAGGCTGCACGCAAATATTGTCACCTGCCGCTGTTGCACGGCACGCAAACGCAGCTGCACCAACACAGCTGCCACTTGCTTGCCACATTCCCTCACCTGCGGAACATGTCTTCAGCGGAGCTCATGTTGCGGCGCAGCACGTGCCGCCGCCGCTGCTTCTCCTCATCCAGCGCATCCTTGTTGGTGGCGTCCTCACTGCAGCGGTACGGGGGCGCACAATGCGGTAAGGATGCTGCACTCTGCAGGCAGGCGGGGCTGGTTTACCAATACAACTCCACCCTTTGGCACCCTCGGAACTCACTTGGGGCTCAGCATCCACTGCGTGAAGTCGGGCGACTTGAGCTGCTCGGCGGTGAGGGCGGAGATGGGCAGGCGCACCACCTCCGTGCCCAGCCGCAGCGGCACCAAAAAGTCGTGGAACACCACACACTCGCCGTCCGCAGTGACGTGCACCTGAGTACAATCCGTGGAAAGCAGCTATGGTGAGCTACTCATGTCGTGTGCACTGAATGAAAAGCAGCGCTTGTGTGAGCAAGGCACGTATGCGCGAACCTGAGCACAATTACTTTTCGCAGGGTGCATGCCGCCGTGCCAGACCACAAACAGCAAAACTCCCGCGAGCAGCTCACATCAAACTCAATGAACTCGGAGTGGTTCAGGGCCGCCTTCTGGAAGGACAGCAGCGTGTTCTCCCGCACATTGTGGCCCTGCACCTTGGACGCGCCCGAGCCCCGGTGTCTGCAAAAAGCGGGCGGGCAGAGCAGAGTGAGTGCGGGTGATTCAGGCAGAGTGAGTGTGGATGGCTTTATCCCACCCATTTTCAGGCGCCGCCACGCCAAAGGTCGGAATCAGCGCTTGCAGATGGGCCAACTGCAAAGTCCCAACCCTGTCTCGCCCAATGCCCAGAATGTTGCCACCGGGCAACCGTTGCAACCCCTGCACACAAACAGCCGCAGGACTGCCTCCCCTGGCTCACCCAATGTCAAGGGTGTTGCCGCCGGGCACCCAGCGCGTGCGCTGCAGGTTGCCCAGGTTGTTGGCAGGGTGCGGCAGGTGGGACACCTGCAGAGACGGCATTGCGAGGGGCTGTGGGGTTCATGGCATGGCAGAGCTCACGCTGCCTGGCCCAGCAGTGGTCTGGCCCCTCGACACCGTGCTTGCCATCCAGGCACACCGCCGATGCAACGCTGCGCCAGTGCAGCGGGCTGCCGCATTGTAAAGCTGTGCCAGCATTGGAAAGGTGTGCCAGCACGCACCACAAGGAAGGTGGCATGGAAGGCACCGGCGTGGCGCAGGTCGGGGGTGACCAGCGCCGCCCGAATTGTGCCCTCTAGCACCTGCAGGTTTTTTTTTTTTTTGG
>VIYQ01004465.1:0-12580 GCA_009928355.1 Chlorella sp. CH2018 | reverse complement strand
GTGTTCTTGCTGCACGGAGAAAACAAGGCAAGGGGGGTGGGGGGTGGGGGGCGATGCTTTTCGAGGGAAGGTGGGGTGCAGGGTGCAGGGTGCAGGGGCTGGTGCCAGCGCGCCGGGCAGGGTAGTGGCCTGTACAGGACCGGCTGCAAACACGCTGCGCCCACGCAGCATGACAGGCCCGCCCTGCACAGCAGCAGCCACGCATGCTCTGCGCATGATGCACACGACTGCCGCCCCCAGCCACGCTCACCCGTCCTTGTAAGCGGTGATGGTGCCGGTGTAGTACGTCTTCTGCTCCTTCCAGTACACCATCAAGGACCGCCCCACCAGCTCAGGACCAAAGGCTGTACCGCCGCTGCCGCTGCCGCTGCCGCCGCCCTCTGCTTTCTGCCGCTTGGCGTCGCCGGCGTTGGCAGGGGCATCATCTGCAGCCCGCTTGCGGCTGCCGCCGCCACGCAGGCGCAGCACTCCGCCGTCTGCCCCAGGGCCTGCCGCTTCCCAGGGTGCAGCGGCTGCTGCTACTGCTGGTGCTGCGGCAGCGAGCGGCACGCCTGCAGCAGCTGCGGGTGCACCTGCGTCTGCTGCGTCTGCAAGCGGCGGCTCCGCCAGGCCTGCGGCGCGGCGGCAGTGCAGGGTGCCCTCGACAGGTCCCTCCCCCTCTGCTGCACCGCTGCCGCCCTCCTTGCCCTCGCTGGCATAGTCTGCAAGCCACTGGCCCGCCTCGCCTGCTGCTTCTGCCGCCGATGCTTCCGGCAGCGGTGGCGGCGGCGGCGGCGCCAGCGCATCAGGTGATAGTGCAGGAGCCGAGGGCACTGCTGCGGGCTGCGACTGCTGCTCCGGCTGCTCTGGCTGCTGCTCTTGCTCCTGCTCAGCAGGTGGTGCGGGTGCAGCAGGTGGTGGGGGCGGGGCCGCCGGCACCGCCTGGGGCCACAACAGCGGCGGCGGCGCAGGCGGGTGGTCGGCTGCCCTGATGGCGGCTGCGAAGGCTGCCTGCGCAATGGAATGCGCTGCTGCTGCTGCCTCGTCTGCTGCCTCGGCCGCCGCTGCCTCGGTGGCCGCCGCAAAGCGCATCTCAGGCTCGCCAGAAGGAGCCGCTGCCTCTCCCTCAGGGTCGGCTGCGGTTGCTTCAGAGGAAGGCTCTCCTGCCGACGCCTGCAGCTGCTGGGGCGGCGCGGCTGCCGCAGGCAGAGCGGGTGCCACGGCTGGGGCTGCCGCGGGCTGCCCTGTCGGCATCTGCGCCGCCGCCGGCGCAATGCCAGGCACCGGCTGGCAGGCGAGGGCGAAAAACTCCTGCTGCTGCCGAGCCAGCTCCTGCTGCTGCGCCGACACATCAAAGTAGGCGGCGGTGGGGCCGTTGCCCAGGAACAGCGGGCGCTGCGCCTGCTGCGCCGCCAGCGCGCGCTGCTGCTCGTGGTACGCCTGCGCAGAAGAACGACAACCGAGGCATTGCGGCTTTCCTTGCCCAGCTGCCTGCGGCATGATGCGCAGGCAGCCAGCGGCAGCAGCAGCAGCAGCTGCTGTATGATCTCTGCACGCCCATAAATCAACACATGAACAGCACATGAACAAGCACCCCTGGTCAGCACCCACCTGCATGAGCATGCGCTGCTCGGCAATCATGCGCTGCCGCTCCCGCTCCGCCGCCGCCGCCGCCTCGAAGACGGGCAGGATGGGGTCGGGGTGGCTCAGCAGGCCCAGCATGCGGCTCAGCAGCGCGCCCAGCGTCTCGCTGCCGCTGTGGGCCGGGTCCTGTGGAGCAGGGGCAGGGCAGGGAAGCTCAGAACTGCTGTGGCATCTGGATGGCCGCATTGCAGCATTGCCAGCAATGCTGTCAGCATGCCGGCAGCCCTTTGCAGGGGTGACATTGGGACATCCAGCAGCGCTTGCAAGCATGTGCACTCTTATCTGACCCTGTGGCAGCAACATAGAGCGGTACTTGCAAGCGCGTGCCCTGCTGCCTGCCCCTCCCAACTCACCCGGTAGCGCTGCAGGATGTCCATCACAGTGGCATCGATGCCGTCAAAATCCGCTAGCACATCATCCACCGCCGCGCCATGCACGTACTCAATGGCGTCGTGCCACTGCAGGGCAGATGCCACGGCGGGCGAGAGCAGGGTGAGCGGCGGGCGCTTGGCTGGCAGGGAGGGTGTTCAGCATTCGAGGTGTTTGAATATCGAGCCGCTGGCAGCTAATGGACCGCAGCTGTCCACACCACAGCGCAGCCCTGCACCACTTCTCTAGGCAGCCCTGCCCACCTTCTGCGGCCGCATGTTGAAGCCCCCGCGGCCAAAGCCGTAGTGCCACTGGCCGTACCACGTCATGCGGCGCGCCGCAGCGTGCAGCACGCGCAGCTCCATGCCGGCCTGCAGGTAAGCAACAACATCGCAACAGGAGGTCAAGCACCCAACGGGCCTGGAATCTGGCAAGCCGAGCTGCATGCAGCGCTGCTGTGAGGTGCTAGCTAGGCACGGCCTTGCGTGGTTCGCCATCCAATGCAACCTGTGCTACCCAGCATGTCAGCAGCAGAGGGCAGCCGCAGGCATCCCAGCAGCGGCAAGGGGCGGCAGGGAGACCTCGCAGTGCACATGGATGGCTTGCCTTGTTGGAGACGTCCTCTGTAGAGATCTCGCGTACCCGCAGCGCCTCGCACAGGTCGTCCCACAGCTGCGCAGGGGCAGGGCATGGCAGCATCATATGAGATATGAGTTCGCAGTATGAATCACGAACAGTCAACTGCCGTCCACAACGGCAGCAGCCCAGCGCCGATACCAATCAGCTGACAACCACTGATTAGGCAACGGCCAATCACAGCTGCGTGACAATGTGTGGTTGCCGCCGTACGCCATTCTGGGGTACCCTGGGGTGCCCTGTACCACCGGCGCAGGAAACATAATACCGAACCCAGCTGGCAGTCAGCCGCACCTGCATGAGCTGGCGGCCCGAGGCGCGCTTGGAGCCGCCCTCCCGACCATTGAGCCGCATCAGGTGGCCAAACCCGTTGCTGTGCACCGTGCCTGTGGGCGGGGAGGCGAATCGGCAGGTGGGGCAGTGAATTGGCAAGGTGAAGGGGGCACCAGATTGGGAAACTGCCGCAGCGAGCAGCCGGCTGCACGGCCACAAATCTGCTGGTTTGGAGAGCAGAGCAGACAGAGCAGGCGGCATCCCCCACCGCACAGGCCAGCGCAGGAACCAGCAGCGGAAGCAGGTGCATGGCAGCATCCCCCACCGTGCAGGCGGTGCATTTTTGACTCAAAGATGGTCGCCGCCTGGTAGTGGTGCGGCGCATCGGGGTCAGCGGCCGGCAGCGCGATGCGGGCAGAGCCCTGCGCATCAAGGGTTCAGGGCGAGCAACACTGGGTTGGCAGCAGCGGCGCCAGCGCTGGAGGAGGAGGAGGAACAGCAGCAGCGACGAGGCGTGCAACCAACATGGCTTGGAAAATGGCACTGGTGCCACGCAGCAGCATGCCTACAGGTGACCCTGCGCACTGCCCAGCATTCGCTGTCCAGCAAATGATGGCCAGCAGCAAGCATGGCAGAATGCCCCGGGCGCACCTCGAGGCCGCGGGAGCGAGCCTCTGTGATGGCACATAGGGTGGTGGGGTCTGCCAGCGAGTACTGACCCTCCTGCAGGTGGGTGCAGGCCGGTCAATGCCGGGTCATACGGTTGGCACAAGGCGATCCAGGAGGGGGGCACAGGGCGGGTGCACAGAGCGCGTTGCGACCAGTGCACTGTGGTGCGCCCACATGCCGACGACAACACACTGCCCCGCACCTCTGCCGGCACTATAAAGTGCCAGTTGGTGTTGCCTACGGGGTGCGTCTGCCAGCCTGCAGGCAGGGGCAGCAAGTAGGGCAGGCAATCAGCAGCAGGGCGGCCACCAGCGCGGGGGCACGGCACGGCCGCCCGGCCCCGCCCCTCGTTGGCGAGCCGCCGCGGCGCCCTTGCCCGCCGCGCCGCGGCGCTGCTCGCGATCTCATGCCTAGACCCCCTCGCAGCTGGGCAGCGGCCCGGGGCGGCGAAAGCAGGCGGGACGCCAAAAGCCCTGTGCGCTCGCCCGCCCCCCAGGCCCGGCGGCACTCGCCCATGATTCGGCAGCAGTCGCAGGCGAAGGACTCGTCGGTGATGAGCTCCTCGAACACAAAGACCTTGCTGCCGTCGGTGAGCGGGAGCAGCCAGGCCCGGGAGCAGCCGAAGCCCGCCAGCGCGGGCAGCGGCACATGCTGCACGTCGGGCCGAGCCAGCAGGGCGTCCAGCGCCTCCCTGAACTGGCCGGGCCCGTCGTAGCGGTGCCCCGCGCCCAGCAGAGGCTCCCTGCCGCCGCCGGTCATGCCTACCGCATGTTCGCTGTGTGCGGGTGACGATGGGAAGCCGCGCCGACAAATCGGCGCCCGGGCAACACTTCCCCGCCGCCGCTGCGGGTGGCGCAGCGCGGCCGCGAGCGCCGCGTTGATTGGGCAGCGGGCAGAGCCGGCAGGGTGGAGAGGCATTGTGAATTGTAGCCGGCTGGACTCACAGCGACTGCTGCCAGCACCTGCATCGGTACCCGTGAGGCAAGCACCGTGCTGCCCACTCGCCTGCGTGCCAGCTCAGGCACGCACCCTGCGCCGCTCCGCCCCTCCAGCAGGGCTGCCTGTCTGCTGCTCTCAAGGCCAGCGCGTGTTGCAATCTGACAGCGCTCAGACTTCCAACCAATTGTTATAACCAGGCAGCGAGCCACGGCAAAGGCGCAGTGCGGGTTGCCATGCTGCGCTGCTGCCTCCAAGCTGCCCAGTGCTTATGCGGGCAAAGTGCACGCCTGCCCAGCCTGCTGGGGGACTTGCATGCAGTAGCAAGCTTAGCTCGCCTGAACTGCTGGTTCAACATCTCTGCCGGCAAACAGCACACGTATGCGTACAATGTGGCAGGCTTGCCAACACCGTGGCGCCACGGCAGGCCGCACATGCCCAACGAGCGTTGCCCACACCTTGTTCTACTAGAACACAGTGCAGAATGGATCCACCTGCTGGGTCAACTCACAACAACATGCGGCTTCAGACGCCAGGATCCCTCAGCCACAGCAAGTGCGCCCTGCAGTGGAAATGCGGGCGTGCCTGCTGCCCATCCTGCCGCCGGTGGGTTGCGCTGGGGCGGCGGTCGGAGCACGGCCTGTGCACGCTTGTGGAGCTGTCTGCTGTGATCCAACGGCCACTGACTTGCGCAGGCTGGCTGCATACTTGTACAACTTTCTTGCCAGCAGGGCTGTGATGCCGGCTGTATCTTGCACCCTAACGCTGCGTTGCCGCTGTCTGTGCCCAGCCAACCGCTCTTGCAGGCTGTGTGGGGAGCAGCAGTCCCTCTCTCAACTGTCCTGCTGCCCGGCAGTAAGGGCGCATTACGCTGTGCCACTGCAGCAGGGATCTGGAAACGTGTCGGGCGCCGGCACCGCCCCGCCACAGTGCGCCACGCTGCGCCCTCGTCGCCAGACCACAGCGCGCCTCGCCGCCCATGCATGGGCACGAAACGCGTTCTGGCGCCGCCCTCCTCACCATTTCCACCTGGTCTTCTTCCCACCCGCAACCCAGCAAGGCCCGCCACACGCAACAGCTCTCCCAGCCCTCACCACACAAGCCCCTCTGCCATGGCCACCGCCCTGCGCCCCACCGCCCGCTGCATCGCCCGCCGCCAGGCCCCTGGTGAGTGACGTCACCTCTTGCAGCACGGTTTGACGCCTGAAGCCGCAGCGCGGAGGGCCAATCCAACGCGGCTGCCGCCACACGCCCCTCCCTGACGCGTGTGCTGCCGCTGTGCGCTCCACGCAGGCTGGAAGAAGATGCAAGTCGCCGGGAAGAACGACTTCGCCGCCGCGCTGCACGCCAAGGTGGGCCGCCGCCCACCGCCCGCCGCCGCCGCTCCTGCCTGCCGCTGGCGCCACCTCCCTGTGCTGTTCCCTCTTACCCAGCCTGCCTTATTGCATCTGTGGCAGTGTCTTGCAGTTGAATGCGTTCCCCACGCCTGCGCGCTGCCCTCGCTGCCCACCCATTGGCACCAGCCCGTTGCTGCCCTGCCCATCCATCTCCCGTGGTTGTCCATCTCACCTGCCTGCCCCATTGCCCTCCCTTCTCTTCCATGTGCAGGCCAGCTGCGCGCGCTCCCTGCCCCACGCCGCCAAGCCCCATCGGCGCTGTGCACGTGGACGCTGCCCTGGCCGAGCTGGCCGCCGCCGCCGCCTTCCCGCCCCTGCCCGGCGTGAGCAGCCCCCGCCCCGCCACTCTGGCCTGCACCTGGGCCGCTCGCCAGCTGACGCCAGCCAGCTGCACCGCTGCGACAGCCGCCCTCGGCCTGTCGGCGGATGCCGAGGATGTGGCACCCCGCACACCCTCCGCCGCGACTGCTGCCTGCTCTCCCTACCTGCCACCCGCCCGCCGTGAGGGCGCCACCGTCGCCGCCCTGGCCGGCTGCACCCTGGCCTACCCTGCTCCCGCCCAGCCCGCTTCCACCCAGCCGCCGGCAGCCTATGTGCCACTCCACCGCCGCACCCCAGAGCAGCCCGGCTGGGTGGAAGCGGGCTGGGCGGGAGCGGGGTAGGCCAGGGTGCCGCCGCCGCCGAGACCGGCCGCCCCAGTCGCCCCTGCCCCTTCCCCTACCTCACCGCCGGCCCGCTGCCGCAGCCGGCGGCCGAGGCCCCTTGGCCCCTCTACTGCCTGGCTCTGCTGTTCCCCAGCCAGCGCTGCTGACCTGCCTCGCCCCTCCCTTGCCCTGCTGTACCAAGCAGTGCCTTGCCCTGCCATTGTTTGTTGCCTGCCCCACCTGCGCTGCCACAATTATGTCTCCCTTCATCCCACGTTGCTCTGTCTCTCACATTGACAAACGCACATTGCAATGCTGCCGCGACCACATGAGTGCAGCCTCAAGGCTGGCGCGGCAGGTGCACATAAGAGGGTGGGTGCTGCAGGAATGGCGCATCTCAGAGTGGCAGCCGGTTGTTTGATCACCTCACAGGGTGGGGGTCGCCGGCTTGGCCACCACATGCGCCCGCCCCTGCAGCGCGTCTCTGTAATACCCTGCCCGCATGGGATCCAGCTCAATCAAGCGGGCATACCCCTGTGCCACGTCAGCTGCCAAACCGCTGCCGCCTCCGCCGCTGCTGCCTCCATCTGCCTCCGCTGCTGCCGCCCCCGCTGCTTGTGCCGCTCCCCCGGTGCCGCTGCCACCGCTGCTGCTGCTGCTGCTGCCCAGCACCTGCTGCCGCAGCTCTTTCAGGCGAACGACTGTGAGCAGCGGCCACTTGGCATCTGGCTCAATCTCCAGTAGCTCCTGGAGGGAGCAAGCAGGAGCAGTGGGCATGGGAGAGATACGTCAGTGCAGCACGGCTTGGGTGCTCCTTGTTTGAAAGCACTCGGCCTCACACTGCGCACCCCGCCCCCTCGCGCACTGCTTGCATTGCACCATACTGCCAATCAGCTCACCCCCCAATCAAGCCGACCCCTGCCCAGCAAAGCCAGCAGCTTGCGAGCAGCCTACATCTCAACAAAACCATTCGCCAGCTGACTCAAAAGGCCTCGGAGGCCCACCTCGCACATCTGCTGCTCCCTATCCAGCACCGCCAGCAGCGCCCCACGCTCCCCAGCCTCTGCCTGCGTGCCCACCGCCTGCTCCCAATGCGCCAGCGAGCAGCCTGGGTGACAGGAGGCGAGGGGCAGAACGAGGCAACCGGCATGCTGATGAGTGCACACAGGCGGCTGGGGAGCGGGCAGCGTGCAGTGAATGCGCAGGGAGGCTGAGGCCCGGAGGGGGGCGCAGTGCAATTTATGCAACCTGGCTCCCCACGCAGCGGCATGCACAGGTGTGCCAACAGCAGCGGCAGCCCCGCTCACCCAGCAGCCAGCGGTGGTAGAACCAGCCGCTCTGGTCCTCGGGCTCGGTGTAGAAGGCCTGCTTCACCAGCTCGTACTCTGAATGAATGAATGAATGAACGAGTGAACGAATGACCGAATGACCGAATGAAAGAATGAACGAATGAACGAACGAACGAACGAACGAACGAACGAACGAATGAATAAATGAATGAAGCAGCAGCCCAGCAAGGGAGAAGTGTGAAAAGTGGGGGTGACGCGCGACAAGCCGCAGGCAGGTGGCGGAGACGGCCTGCTTTCCTACTTCCCTGGTTTGTGCTCCCGAGGGAAGATTACAGGCAGATGCACCGCACGGTTTGGGCGGCAGCTGTGGACAATGCACAGCTGAACCGACTCGGCAGCCACTGTGGCACGACCAGCCAAACAGGGGCACCCCTCCCCCACCCCACCACCTCACCTGCATTTAGCGCATCCTTGGGCACCGCTGATGTGGCAGCAGCCGAACCACCCGCAGCATGCCGCTTCTCTGCTCCCGACTGTTCCCGACCCGCCGCCGCCTGCTCCGCGACTGCACTGCTGCTGCTGGCCGGCTCATTGCCGCTGCCACTGTCACCGCTGGCCTTGCCCAGCCGGGCGCCGCTGGCCAGCGCCGCCGCCAGCACTTGCGCTGCATCGCCGCCGCCGCTGCCGCCGTCGCTGCCATACAGAGCAGGCAGGAGCGCGGTGCGCGAGTGCCAGGCTGAGTAGTTGGAGAAGTTCTGGCCAATATTCTTTTCAGCATACTCCAGCTCGCGCGCTGCAGGCGTGCCCATCAGCTGCCGGTGCAGTGGAGGAGAGGCGGGCAGGAGCGGTTTCAGGGTGACTGGATGGGGAGTCAGCAAGCAGCTGCCCCAGCTGGGTGGTGGCCAAGCCCTCACACCATCATCCGCTTCAGTTGCAGGTGAGTACACATATGCCCCCACTTGCAGGCACCTCCAAGGAGCCGAGCTGCTCTGGATAGGCACCCACCATGCACCCCCGTGTTGAGCACATGGGCAGGCAAGGCCGCAGCACCCTCACCTGCACCACAAAGCGGCGGTAGCCCCAGCCGTGGAAGTTGCGCTCATCCGCGTCCAGCAGCTTGCCAACCTGGGGTGCAAGCGGGACCAGAAACACGTTGTGTCTGTGTCTGCATTTGCCCAGTGCCGCCCTGCGAGTGCTGCATGCGTCCGGCGTGCAGCAGATGCCGGCCTGCAGCATTGGGGCAGCGCCGCAAGCAAGCCTGACCGCTGCTGCGACAGCCTTGTTGCCAGACACCCCTTGGGCTGCCCGCACAGCGCCCAAGCCATGCAGCTGACGACACACGCCGGCAACCCAAGCTCCGATGTGAAAGCCCACTCAACACCACCTGCTTGCACCCAAACCACACCACCCGCCTCACCAGCTGCAGCTCGCGCCCCAGGGAGCGCATGCCTTTGCTCAGCTCACTTCCGCACATCAGCCCGCCCAATGAATAGCCCCAACCCATCCCTCACCAGCTGCAGCTCCCGCTCCAGTGAGCACATGCCCTTGGCCACCACCCACTTGCGGTGGTGCCACGTGGCGTAGCTCTTAGGGTTCTTGGCCAGTGCGCGCTCAGTCAGTGCCAGCTCCCCCGCCACCGCCGCCACCGCCGCCTCGCCGCCGGCGTCCAGCACCTGTTGAGGGTGGGAGTGCGTCCGCGAGCCGCATTGGGGCCTTGTGCGGGTGAAGGTTGGCAAGCCATGCAGCATAGGAAGGCCGGCCCGCCGCTGTGCACACCGCCAGAAGCTGCAGCGTGTGCGATACTCAGCACCCACCGGTTGCAGCGCCTCCCTGCGATAGTTCCACACCGTGTAGACCTGCGGCATGGACGCAAGCAGGGGTTGCGCGGCGGCGTTCAGGCGCAGGGCGGATGTGCTGCCACCGGCAACGGGCTGGACAGCTGCGCTTGGAGCAGCGTGGGCCATGATGCGTGTGCGGCAGCAGCATCGTACCTCAGCAAGCCTGTCAGCACGGCGGTTGAGCCGCAGCCAATGCAGCAAGGCACATCTCCAGCAGGCAGCCCCTCGCACCTCTGGGTGCAGCTCCACCAGCTTGGCCGCCAGGCCCAGGCTCTCTGCGTCATACCGCCGCGCTGCTCGTCGGGCCAGCACCTCCCCCGCCAGCTGGCCAAACAGGGCGGCCTGCGGGGGGATGGGAGGTGGCTGGGGAGGGCTGAGAAGCAGGTTTCTGCAGACGGTAGCGGCGGCGGACAACGGGCAGCGGCGGCGGCACTCGCCCGGGTGTCGCCCCACCTTTTGGGCCGCGGCCTTGACCTTCTCCGGGTCTGGCGGTCCCGCCTTCTGCCGGGGGCGGCCGTGCATGGCTGCGGCTGCGAGCGCCGATCAGTTCCGAGCCCCCTGCGACTGCCCAGGCCCCTGATTGCGCTGCAGAGCGTTTGTACCGATCGCACCGCTGCATCAATTGCCTCGGAGCGCCCCCTGCGCCCCTCCTGGCTGCTGGGCGCCTGCTGCGGGCGGCATTTCGGGGCTGCGCCCAAGCTCGCTGCGATCGGCCTCCCAGACGCGTGCATCGAGGCCGCCCTGCACTGCACTGCAATCCACAGCCCCCAGCCTGCCCAGCAAGCGAGCCGGACTGAAACAGCGCAGCGGCGGGGGCGAGCGGGGGCGCCTGAGGCCCGGCGGGCGGGATGTCGGGCCCCGTGTACGGCGGAGGTGCGCGATCGGCCTGCAAACCGGGCGCCCCGGGCGCTGCACCTGCAAGCTCCCGCCACTGCCGCCGCCGCCGCCAAGCCCAGCCCTTCCAGCCCGTCTGCCTGCCGCCTCGCCACACCTGCTGCTGGCCCTGCCCTGCCCTGCCCTGCCCAGATGAGGTCAACGCCATCGTGCTGGACATAGGGACGTACGCCGTCAAGGCGGGGTATGCCGGAGAGGACACCCCCAAATACGTCTTCCCCTCGGTGCGCCGCTTGCAACGCTTCTCGCTGCCGCGCCGCGTTTGCCCTGCCGCTGCCCCTTCCGGTCACATGCTGTCGATCTCTGCTGAACGCATCAACTGCCTGAACCGCCACGTGAGCTTTGACCAACTGCCACCCCAACCAATGCCGGCCTCCAGTCGGTGGGCGCAATTGGCGGCGGGCCCGATGGCATGGACGTGGATGGCGCCAAGCGCACGCTGTATGTGGGCACGCACTCGCTGGCGCACCGGAGAGACGGCATGGAGGTGGGGGCATGCTGCCGTGCAAAGCGCATGGGGTCTCATGAGTCAGCCGGCGCACTGCTCGCGCTGCAGCCGTCCTGTGTGCCGGCGGCCTCCGCGCGCAGTCCTCTCACTTGCCGCTTCTTACGCTCCTCTTGTTGCCTGCCGCTTGCCGCCGCTGCCCGGGCGCAGATTGTGTCCCCCTTCAAGGACGGCATCCTGAACGACTGGGAGGCAGTGGATGGAATCCTGGAGCACGCCCTCAAGTGAGCCTTGGCGCCTGGCCTGCCTAAATGTCTCAAGTGGAGCATGCTGCTGCCTCGGCGCCCTGCCGGTGATGCCATGCTCGCTCCTTGCCACTGCTACTGCTCTGATGCGTGTGCATGCTTGCTGCTGCCCGCCGCCGCTGTGCAGGAACCAGATGCGGCTGGCCACCGACAGCCACCCCATCATGCTAGCAGAGCCCTCCTTCAACAGGTGGGGGCACTGCTGCTAATGCCGCCATGGCTGTAGCACTCCCGCCCTGCAGCATTCTTGCCGCTGCCGCTGGTGCTGCTGCTCCAGCACTCCCGCCCTGCAGCATTCTTGCCGCTGCCGCTGTGCTGCTGCCGCCGCCGCTGTCTGCACTGTCGGTATTGCGGCCAACACTGCTGCCGCCACTGCTGCCACCGCCCGCTGCCCCTGGCGCGCCCGCAGCCTGCCATGCTCCCCATCATTCACTGCTGCCTGCTCTCGCTCTCGCTGCCGCAGCAAGGAGGCGCGTGAGAAGGCAGTGGAGATGCTCTTTGAGAAGTACAACTCGCCAGGTGCGCTGGCTGGCCTGATGGCTGTGGTTGCAGGCTGTGTTGTGCGCTGGATTGGCGTGCTGGCTGGAGTGCACTGCATGCACGTGCACATGCCTCGTTCTGCATCTCATGTCGTTCTGCATCTCGTGTGTGTGCGTTCCTGCCTTCCATCCGCTTGTGCGGCCGTCTTGCTGTCCAAAGTGCGGTGCTGCCTTCCTTGCCATGTTGTACATTTCACTCTCAACTCATTGCTGCGACCGGTTCACACACCCGTTTGCTGCTTCCCCGCCCCGCAGCCGTGTTCCTGTCCAAGAATGCGGTGCTCTCTTCCTTTGCCAGCGGCAAGCAGACGAGCCTGGTGGTGGACGCAGGGCACGAGCGGACAGTGGGTGCGTTGCTGCTCACTTTGCACTCGCCTGCTGCTGCCACTGATGCTGCGCTTGGGGTGGGTTGCTGTTGGCTGCGCTGTGTGCGCGCCAAGCCTCAAATGGCAGGTGAGCTGTGTCGCCATGTCTTCCCGCCTGCGGCCCACTCTTCTGGCATTCCATTCCACCAGCCAGCTCTGCATCCCCCAAAAAGGGTCATTTGCCAACATGATTGCAACTGCGGTATCGTTACAGTTGCGCAACCGGGTGGCAGGCATGCCCACCGCGGCGACAAGCAGCACTCGTATCAATCATGGGGGCGGATCACCGAAACGCAGAGTGTACGCGGGGTGAAAAAGAATGGGGTAACGGTCGTGTCAACTGTCGCCTAGGTGGGGC
>VIYQ01004464.1:0-22953 GCA_009928355.1 Chlorella sp. CH2018 | reverse complement strand
GTGGGGTGGGGTGGGGGGAGGCAGGCCTCTTGCTTTGGGGCTGACACACTCTAGCCCATCCCTCACCGTGGCTTCGAAACTTCTCCCTCTAGACGTATTCGCGTACGGCGTCGTGCTGTGGGAGTTGCTGACGTGGCAGCTGCCCTGGAGCCACGAGCAGGACCCGTGGCGGGTGCGCCCCGCTGGGGCTGCAGCAGCTGTCTGGTGTGCTCAGCTGTGATGCGAGCGTCTGTTAGCACGCGCTGCCGGCCTGCCTTGTGTGCTGACCCCGCACCTTGTCCCAAGCCTGCTGCCGCATCCCCTGCTGCCGTCCGACCCGCCCATTTCAAGGCTCGCTCACAGCTCTGCTGGGACCACACCCCACATCCCACATCCCACATCCATCCACAGATTGTCAGCAGCGTGTTAGCAGGGGAGCGGCTGGAGGTGCCGCCCGCTGAACAGCTACCCGGCATGCCAGAGGGCGGGCCGCCCGAGGGGCTGGACGAGTATGTTTCGCTGCTGCAGCGCTGCTGGGCCCAGGACCCGGAGCAGCGGCCCACGTTTGCCGACATCATACCGCAGCTCAGGTGGGAGTGGCGGCTGAGACGTCAGCTGGTGGCGATGCTGCGCCATGCCTGCTGTGCCTGTCCGGACGATTGCACATTGCATTTACTGACTCAGTACACCATGTATTATCGCTGCTGCAGGGCGATGCTGCAACGGAAGGGAGTAGGCGGCGACGGCAGCGCTGAGGGCGGCGCGTCGAGCGGCGGCGCCACTGGCGGCAGCAGCGGCGTCACACCCTCTGCCACAGCCAGCCCCGCAACCCTGTCAGGCGGCTCTGCGCTCACAGCCAGCACATAGAGCGCGCATGCGTTATGCCTGAACATGTTGTCTGCACACTTTGCCTGTCTTTACAATGGTGGATTGCAAAGGTAGCCTCGAGCACCGCTGCATGGGCCCTCGCCCATCGCCGTCACCGGCTGGTACCGCCCTAAATGGTGCGGCCTAGAGGGTCCGCGCACTCCCAGCAACTCTCGCACACAGCTGAATTTGAATGCAGCACGCCAGAGCTGGCAGAGCCGCCGCGCTGCTGGCGCTCTGGCTGCTGCCGCTTGCGGCTGTGGCCTGGCCGTCCGCAGACGATACATCGGCCGAGGCGAAGCTTGCCAGGTGGCTGCAGGAGCGCGGAGGCGCGCTGGTGAGGGCGGGCTCGCCGCCTGCTCTGTCTCCTCTCACCCTGCCGCCGCCTAGCTTCGTGTCTGCGTCCGATCGTGTATGCGGTACCTTAGCAGCACCCCACTGTGCAGCCTGTTCCTGGCGCCAACTGCCGCCGCCGCTGCCGCAGCAGCTACCAAACCCTACCCCTCCCACCCTGCCGCAGCCTGGATATGCCTTGGGCCAGGCCTGCCCCACCTGCCTGCGCGGCGTGGTGGCCAGCAAGGCACTGCGGGAGGATGAAGTGATCATCGCTGTGCCACAGGAGGCTGTGCTCCAGCTTGGGTGAGTGCTGTGCTTTGCCCACTCTGCGCTGCGCATGCCCTGCACCGCTGCCATGGTGTGCTGGCCGCTTTTCGGCTGGCTGTGACACCCGTCTCCGCCGCTTGCTGCCGCAGGCATTGCGATGGAATGTACCCCTCTGACATGGCGCGCCGCTGGCTGGCAGCCATGCACAACGACGCAGCACATAACGCCACATGGGGCCTCTTCTGGGCCACCCAGCCGGGGCCAGATGAAGTGTTCACTCTGGAGGTGCGGGGAGCCAGGCTGATGGCTGACGAGGTTGTTGCTGCATGCGCTGCGACTTGTCGCCGCAGCTGGTGGCAGCTCGTCACAGCCTGCTGCCTACTGCAAACCTTGCAGTTACAACACAGCCAGCGCAGCCGCTTGCCATGCGGGGCAGCTCAAGTCGTGCCCCGCCACTGCCGCGGCCAGACTGACAACTGGGCCCAACCGCTGCCTGTGCACGCTGCAGCTGATGAACGATGCGCAGCTGGACATGCTGCAGTGTGAAGAGCTGGTGCGGGGCGCCCCCTGTCTTGGGCAACCGCTGTGCAGCCAGCGCCCAGCTTGTGCATGCGCAGCGCACCTGCCACCTGCCGCCGTGCATGCCCAGCCCATCCAGCGCACATTGGCCAGCTTATCGCCAAGCCACCCTCCCTGCCCGGCGGTGCTGCCCTGCCGCAGGTGACGCAGGCCCGCATGCAGCAGGACGTCACAGAGCAGGTTTACAAGGGCACCTGGCCCGACCGCCCGGAGCCGCCATTCTGGGAGGTTGTGCCGCAGGACCGAGTCAGTGAGGAGACATTCAAGTATGTGACGCACCTGGTGAGCACGCTCTGCTGCGCTGTGGTCTGCTATGAGCTCGTGCTGTGCTGTGCTGCGCTGTGACTGCGCTGTGCTGCGCTGCCTTGGTCTGTGGCCTGCTTGGTCTACCAGTCTGTCTGTGCCAGCCAGGCCTTGCTGAGGGTTGGGCATGCAGGGACATCAAGATTGCATCACGGTGTTCGTACCTAGTCCAGCTCGTTGCGTCCCACTTGCCCGCTGCCTGTGCAGTACGGCACCCGTGCGTTTGGCCATGCGGACGAATCCGGCAACAACACGGGCATCCTGGTTCCTCTGGCGGAGTTGATCAATCACAGCGACAGCCCGAATGCACACCGCACACGTGAGCAGGGTGGAAGTAGGTGCAGCTGCGCTGGATTCGTCAGGCTGTGCTCCTTCCCTGGCTTTGCGGCTGGCGGTGGCGGCGGCCTGCTTGCGACAGCCTGCTGGGCGCTGATGCTGGGCAGCAATTCCTGCATGGCTGCCGTTCTCCCGCCCCCTCCTGCCAAGCAGATAATGGCACGCATGTCGTCGTGCAGGCTCTGCAAGACATCGAGGCGGGGGAGGTATGCCGCCGCTGTTGGATCCTGCACATGTCACACGGACGGCCGGGCATGCATGCTTATGGGTCACGCCGCGTGGCTGCACTACATGCCTTCAGCACTGCACACTTGCAACTGTGGCTGCCTGTGTCTGTTGGTTGGGCTGCAGGAGCTGACCATCAACTACCAGCCGGGAATCATCCACCGCCCCGATTTGTCGCTGTACATTTACGGTCAGCTGGCCCGCTAGGGAGCTGGGTGCAGGCTTGCGCACGCCACTAGTGCAGTACTGCCCTGCCTGAGCATGGCCCTTTCTGCATATGAACAACCGCGTGGTACCAAGGCAGCCTCTGCTCTCGCCTGCCGCATGCACCCCTGCTCACCACACTGCGCCTGGACCGCTCGCCTGCGCAGGCTTTGTGATCCCTCGTGAGCAGCCCCTGCTGGCTTCAGTGGACTTGCCGGGTTTTGATTCCTGGGATGTCTTCAAGCAAACACCCCCAGACGACTCGGCCCACGAGGGTGAGGCGTGCAGGCTGCTCAGCTGTCGCTAGGTGCCCATGAGTCATTGCGCGCGTTTGTGCCACAGCTACTGCCACAGGCGCCTTGGCGCCATGCCGGTGTGCATTGTTCTGCGCTGCACCTGCGGGCCATGCAGGCCCGAGCCCTTGCAGGCCCTTGCGCCATCCAGCTGCCTTTGCTGCTGACCATGCACCTGCATTATCTGCGCCACCCCACTGCAGCCGGCGGCGAGTGGGCGACGGCTGAGGAGCGGGAGCGCCTGGCGGCACGCCTGGCGTCCCTGCCCACCAGCGAAGCCGATGACCAGGCTCTGCTGGACAGCGGGAAGGTCACGGGTGAGGAGCAGGGACGTGCAAGCTCAGTAGCCCTGCCATAGGACGGTGTAGTTGCTCGCTCAGCAGCCGTGACATGGGCTGTGCTGCTGGACGAAGGGAGGACACACCTGTTTGAATGCGGTCGAGGTGATTCTGCTCAGCTGCCCCCTCCTGCTGCCCTCGTTGCGCTACCGCAGACTGGCGGGAGCGCACGATACTGCAGTGGCGCGTGCAGCGCAAGCGGGCGCTGCGGCAGACGCTGGAGCGGCTGGCGGAGGCGCTTGGCCCTGAGAGCAGCCGCGTGGCGGCACCAGGACTGGAAGGGGCGGCGGGGGAAGAGGCTGCAGCGGTAGGGGATACAGAGCAGCACGATGCAGGTGTACCAGCAGATGACGGAGGAGAGCAGGCAGAAGGTGTGCATGAAGAGCTGTAGCTGCCCACCACCTGCAAAGGAGCTGCTGTGCGCACCGGACTGTCGGCAGGCGCTGCGAGGTGCAGTACCTGCTGCATGGACGCGATGGTCTTCTGATGTCTAGGGGCCGATCGCCCGCTTTCAGCATCACCATCTGATCGTGGATAGTGCGCGGGACAGCTCGGCGCGGAGGTGGGCGCGGGCAGCGGCGCGGACAGCGGCGCAGGTGAGCGGCGCGGCCTGTTTGTGCACTCGAAGAGACTCTGATCAGCGGCGTGGCCGCTCCGCCGGTGCCGACAGCTGCCGCCGCGGACTCAGCACACCCGCCGCCACTGCCGCCGCTGGCGCCCCTGCTTTGCAGGCGTCATGCGGGTGTGCGCTGCAGCCCTGCTCCTGCTGGCGCTGCTCGTAGCCCCGGCAGCAGCATGGCCACGCAAATCGGACAAGTCTCCAGAGGCTGAGCTGTCGCGCTGGATCAAACAGCGCGGCGGCAGGCTGGTGCGTCCTTGGCGGGGCGGTTGCTGCGCAGCACCCACTGATGGGCTGCAGGGCATGTTTCGTGTGGAGGTGTGCATGCTGCAGTTGCACAGAACAAGTCACAGATCGTGCACCGCTGGGTGAAGGAAGCGGGGGCTGTCTGATACAGTCGTCAACTGACCCCAACGGCCGCCGCCGACCCCCTGCAGCGTGGGTTTGCCTTGGGCCAGGCCTGCCCCACCTGCCTGCGCGGCGTGGTTGCCAGCCGGGACCTGAAAGCCGGCGATGTCATTCTGGAGATACCTTTCGAGTCCGTGCTCCGCCTCAAGTGGGTGGCTGGCTGAGCAGGGAGGCCCGGTTTGGCCATGGGCTCGGTCTGTTCAGCAGACTGTGCCCCGGACAGCGGTGGTTTGGTACGCATGGCCGCCACACGTTGGCCCGCCACTCGTAGCACCATCCCGCGCCTCTCCACAGGGACCCAGGCTATGCGGCCTTTGCATCGGAGTATGCCCACTTCCTCCTCCAAGACATGCACAATGATGCCGCCTTCAACGACACGTGGGTGCTGGCCTGCGCGTGTGCTGGCGCTTTGCCACACGGTCGACAGTTGCCCAGCTGTGTGTTAGGGTGCTGCTG
Source organism: Chlorella sp. CH2018 (assembly GCA_009928355.1). NCBI lineage: Eukaryota > Viridiplantae > Chlorophyta > Trebouxiophyceae > Chlorellales > Chlorellaceae > Chlorella > Chlorella sp. CH2018. The sequence continues at coordinate 17,743 of VIYQ01004464.1, read as the reverse complement.
GTGCACCGCTGCGCCTGCCTACGGGCTCGGAGCCGCTGCTGCTCACATGTCCTGAACGTCTGCCGCATGTGGATTGAACCTTGCCGTCCATGCCGACACCTGTGCAGGTGGAAAGCCTTTTGGGCCACACAACCTGGGCCGGACGGCGTGCTAACCGCCGAGGTACGTGCTTGAACACATGCCCATCTGCTCACAGCACTTGAACACATGCCCATCTGCTCACAGCACTGCGCCTGGCGCTGCATGCTATGTTGTATCCTGGGGAAAGCAGATGGCTGCCGGTCAATGGCGCACTTCTTCACACTGTTGCTCTGCAGACATTCACGGACGAAATTGTGGAGATGCTGCAGTGCAGCGAGCTGGTGCGCACGCCGCTGTGCTGCGCCGTGCTGTGCTGCGCCGTGCCGTGCAACCTGCATGCTGCCGTTTCAGCGCGGACGGTGGGTGCGCATCTGCTAAGCTTGTGCCTGCCAGACGTCAGCCTCCCAGCCGCCCGACCCACACGTCACACCCGGACCCCCCTGCCAATGTGCGAGCAGGAGCAGCTGGCGCGGGGGCAGCGCGGCGTGGCAGAGCAAGTGTTTGCAGGCACCTACCCTCACCAACCGTATAAGCCCCTGTCGGAGCTGGTGCCCGAGGGCAAGGTCGATCTGAACACCTTCCTGTACATGTCCAGCCTGGTGCGTATGCATGGAAAAGCGCAGCCCGCGCCTGGCGTTGGGGCACGGGTCTGCCTGGTTGGCAGCATGGTTGGACTGAACTGCACCCCCTCTTACGGTGAGAGGCAGCGCTGACAATTGCAACAGTGGAAGCTTCGCACATTTAATGATTGGAAGCTCTGCCTGTCGCAGCCGCTGCCTGGTACGCCGGCGGCCAGGCTCACAGTTTTTCTCGATTGGCCTGTTTGTCCCCTGCTCTTCACCTCTGTAGTTGGGCAGCCGCTACTTTGGCTTCTACCGGGACGGCCAGGCTGAGCACATGTCGAGCCACCTGGTGCCGCTGCTGGACCTGATCAACCATGCAGATGACCCCAATGCAGAGCGGGGAGGTGGGCGGCGCCGCCGCCGCTGCTGCTGTTGTTCGTCAGCACTGAGTGCGCCTTTCTGCCCAGCCGCTTGCTGGCATGCCTAGCAGTGGCGTTTCAACAGCCCGCATGGCGGCAGCTCCCATAGCTGGTCTGCGCCGGCTGCATTGCCTGGCCGCCGCTTGCCGCTCTGCCTGCAGATAACGGCACTCATGTGTTTGCCCGGATGCTGCGGCCTGTGAAGAAGGGAGAGGTGAGACAGGGCTGTGCAGCCCAGGATGCCCTTTCCAGCCGCATACATCACAGTAGCATGGGCACACAGGGCGTGCATGCACGCCTGCATGCACGCCGCCTGCACTTTCTCAAGCCTGCCTCGACACGTTTACGTGAGCTGCAATCGTGCGTCGGATTGTATGCTGCACCTTGACGCAGGAGATCACCAATTCTTACCAGCCAGGCGTGATCCACCGGCCCGACATGAGTTTGTACATCTACGGCGAGGACTGCTGTAGAGTGCATTTGGTGCTGCCTGCTGATTCGTCATGAATGGTTGCCGCTTGCCAGCACCAGCTGAGCCAGAGCTGCTTGCGGCTGCGTGGCGCTTTTTAACCATCGTACATGCCACCATTCAGCGGTGCTGAGGTGCACCACATTGGCCCCTCACGGTACCCCCTCCGCAGGGTTTGTGGTGCCTCAGGAGCAGCCGCTGCTGTCGGCGGTGGACCTGCCAAACTTCAACATGTCGGACCCCTTCAAGCAAACAGCGCCGGACGACTCGGCCCATGAGGGTGGGTTTGCATGTGTGGTGGCTGGCGGGTGTTCAGGCCTTCACTGCAGCAAGGGTCCGCCCAGTGGCTTGTAACATGCGGGGTTCTGCTGCCACCGTTGCCTGGTTGTTCGACCACGCAACTGACCGCACGCTAGTGCTGGCACCGCTCTTGTGGCAGCCGGCGGCGAGTGGGCGACGGCTGAGGAGCAGGAGCGTCTGGCGGCACGCCTGGCGTCCCTGCCCACCAGCGAAGCCGAGGACCAGGCTCTGCTGGACAGCGGGAAGGTCACGGGTGAGGAGCAGGGACGTGCAAGCTCAGCAGCCTCTCAGGAAAACTTGCTGTGGGTTGACCGGGGAGTGCGAGGCTCTGCTTTGAAGGTTGCAGCGTCCTTTGTCGAGTGTTGAGGCTTGAGAATTATGCGGCTCTACGAACCAGCTGCGAGTGCTGCAGCTGGCGCAGCCTCGCCTGCTTGCCTGCCAAAGCGCCACAGTCTGGATGCAGCAGCTGCATCCTTAGCCGCTGTGCCTGCTTGCCTGCTGCATTTCTGCCAAGGCGGAAAGCGTGGTGCCACCTGCCGCCTCCCTTGGCACTGCCGCAGACTGGCGGCAGCAGGCCGTGCTGCAGTGGCACGTGCAGCGCAAGCGCGCGCTGCGGCAGGCGGTGGAGCGTCTGGAGGCGGCGCTTGCTGGGGAGGCACAGCAGGAGGAGGGTACAGCTGATGCAGCAGCGGCCGCTGGCAGGGAGGAGGAAGAACAGGCGGCGGAGGCCAGAGACGAGCTCTGAGCCAATTATCGCCTGTGCTGAACTTTGAACTGCTTGCTTGCGCGTGTCCCCTTGTGAGTGCAAAACCCCTACATAAGCGCTGCCATGATGCCGCCGCACACGTTCACCCGCCGACTCCTTTGCCCTGTCAATCCTCAATCTTTTTCACCCAGATTTAAATGCTGTACTGCAGTGCTGCATTGCAGCAACGTCAATGGAGGACGCCCATCCTCTATGTCATGGCGGGCAGCGCTGGCTGCCCTGCAGAAGGTGACCTCGTAGCGCCCAATGTAGGGCAAGCGTACCATCATGCTGCACGCTGCCTTGATGCTCGATTCCTTCATTCCGCTTTCGGGCGCAGTGCACAGAGGGGACGAAAAGCCAAGAGGCCCACGACGATGCAGCGACTTCAACGGAACACAGGGCAGCGTCGGCGATGGTGGCGCCATGCGCGGCGGCAAGCGGCTGAGGCGCTGCAGCGGCCTGCTGCCCTCGTTCTTGACCGCACGTCGCACCGCACTTGCTCTGACTCCGGCTCGCCATGGCCTCCAGGCCCAAGGCACGCAAGGGCGGGGCGGGCAAGCGCGCTGCCTGCAGCGCCGAGCCCAGCAGCCCGCCCCCGCTGTCTGCACTACAGCCCGACATTCTGCACCAAGTGCTGGGGTGGCTGCCGCAGACACAGAGGTGCGAGGGTGCGGGGCCCGCCCATTCCCTGCTCTGCTGCCGCCGCCCAACCTGGAGCTGCTTGGGAGGCTCGTCAAGTCGAGATCTGGGCGTCCGCTGGACCTTTCGCGGCTGCCGCCTGACCGCCGCCGCCGCTGCCGCCGCCGTACTTGCCGCAACCCCTGGGCACGTCCATCTCCCCTCACCCTCCGCCCCCTGCAGGGTGCACGTGGGCGAGGTGTGCCGCGCCTGGCGTGAGGCCACACTGTCGCCCGCGCTGTGGAGCCACCTGTACTTCCGCCTGCCGCGGGACGATGATGAGGAGACGGCCGAGGCGTTTGTGTCCTGGCTGCTGCCGCGGGTGGGCCAAGTGGAGACGCTGCACATCGATATCCAGGATGTCGCCCAGGTGGGTGCTTGGGGCTCGCACCAGCTGGAGCCCATTGGCTGCCTGCAGACTGCCAGCACGAAAGCCGCTGCAGCAGGCGACGAGGCATGCTTGTGCTGCGCTTGCTCACGGGCCGCCCAGCTGGCTGCTGCACCTGCTCACCCGCCCCCCGCCCCTCTGCCCTGCCCTGCAGCCGCCCAACCAGGCCACAGACTATGTGGTGGGCGTCATGTCCAATATCACGGCAGCGCTCATGTGCGTGGCAAACAGCCTGCGGCACCTCACTTTTGAGACGCAAGGCTGCCTGGTGGTCAGCCAGTGGGCGGCGGCGCTGACGCGCCTCGAGTCCGCCTGCTTCATCGGTGGGGATGTGCATCTAAAGCAGGTGGGTGCACCGGTCGATAATGGCGGGCGGCAGGGGCTGGGGCCAGGCGGGCGATGCAGCAGTATGGCAGGCATTTGTGTTGCTGGGCTGCAAGCCGCTGCTGTGCTGCCGCTGATGCATTGCTGCTGCTGTGCCTGCTCCCGTGCAGGGCCTGGGCAAGCTGCAGCGGCTCACGGATCTGGAGTTTGGCAGCAACGTGGCAGGTGCGCTGGCGTGTCTGCTTCTGGTGTCGGCTCCCGGCCAGCTGCGCATGCTGCTGCAGTTTGCTAGCATGACCTGAGTTGCGAGCCCCGCCTGCCCGCCTGGGCTGCGCCTGATCCGTGCTGGCCTCTGTTTGCGTATCTCACTCTTGTGGCCAAAACAACCGTCTGGTAAGAACTGCTGCCATGCAGAGCTGGAGGTCGAGTCAGCCGCCTGCTGGCCGCCCTCAGTCACGCACCTTAGCTTGGAGCACTGCAGCCTGACGCGCCTGCCACGCAGCTTGACACGGCTGACGCAGGTACATGGTGTATGAGGGTAGCTGGGGGATGCATTCGTCAAGTGGCTGGCTGGAGCACTGCCGCCTGACGCGCCTGCCGCGACGCTTGGCATGTGTGGGTGTGCAGTCATGCGTGCGCCTAGTCAGCGCCGCTGCATGCTGCGGCAAGCTGCCTGTGGGCATGCACATCCTGCTCAGTCGTCGCCCCGTGTCTGCCTCGCTCCCTTGCGCAGCTGCGCAGCCTGGACGTGAGCCAGAACACGCTCTCTGAACGGTGATGGCGACCAGACAGACACACTTAACTCAGCCCAGTCGTTTCCCCTGCCTCCCCACTCCCTGCTGCAGCTGCGCAGCCTGGACCTGAGCCAGAACACCTTTTCCGAGGAGGACGGCGACGAAACGGCGGTGCTGGCTGAGCTGACGGGGCTGGAGTGCCTCAAGCTGGCCAACTGCCGCATGACGCAGGTGCACGCGTGCGGCTGTGCTCGTAGGGGGATGGGATGTGCTGTGGTCTTGATGGGATGGGATGTGTTGTGTTCGTGATGTGATGGGATGTGCTGTGCGCTTGATGTGATGGGATGCAAGGGGCGCATTACAAGGGGATGCCGTGGCGCAGTGGGGGCAGACAACCCGCGCCTTTGCGTGCTCCGGGACACTCGATGGGCGCTTCTTGCTGCTGCTGGTTGCCCTGTCTCCATGTCTGGTGTAGGTGTCGTGTGGGCAGGGCACGCAGCGCAAGCTGCGCATGCTTTGCCAGCTCACGCATGGCAGGCGATTGACCATGCTGGTTGCAAGTGCCTGTGCCGCAGGTGCCGCGCGAGCTGGGCATGCTGCGCAAGCTGCGCATCCTGCACATGGGCGGCAATCTAGAGGAGGAGTTTGCACAGGTGGGTTGCTTGTTGGATTAATGGGTGACTGCTGTGTCAAAGAATCCAGGTGCCATGGTTAACCAGGTGCCACGCACTGCACTGCTTGCGATTCACCGCCATCGTGCCCCTTCGTCCAGGCCGAGGATGCGGAGGCGCTGGAGGCAGCACTGCGGCCGCTCAGGGCGCTGCAGGTGCGGAGGAGAGCCCCCCGGCCACACTTGCTCAGCCTGCTGTGCCCTGCTGTGCCCTGCTTTGCCCTGCTGTGCCCTGCTGATTGGTGCGGGTACTGCTGCTCCTTTGAGCAAAGTGCAGCACTGCTGTGCTTGCCGGTGTGCTGGCGCTGCTGGTCCTGAGCACAGCGCCATGTCGCGCAGTAGCTGCATTGCTGCAGCTTGCTCCATCGCTGCGCGCTTGCTTCATCGCTGCACGATTGCTGCATTGCCGCCGTGCAAGTGCAGGTGGCCCTGAGCACAGAGCCATGCATTGCTGCTGTTTCATCGGCTGCTGTTTTGTTGCTGCCACGCAGGTTCTGGTGATCAGCCAGTGCAACGTGATGCTGCCGGACGCTGTTCGCAAGATGCCCAAGCTAGAGCGGCTGGTGAGCTGCTGCGAGTTCAAGGGGTTTACATCGGTTGAAATCGGTGCAGCTGCGACTCTGACTGCTTGCTTGGCTGGGTTGCAAGCTGGGCCTGCCGGGCGCGGCTACCGGGCGCTGTGCCAAAGTGAGCTACGCTCTCATATCGTGCGTGCGCTGTGTCTGCTTTGCTTGCGCTGGGCTGCCGCAGCAGAGCCCTGCATTGCCTGCTGGCTGCCACGCGGCCCAAGTACAGCTTGCCACTGCTCCGCGTCAAAAGCTGGCTGACGGTTCTGTCCATGGCCGGCCTTCCCTTTGGCGCCCTGCAGTTTGTGACAAGCACACCCGTCACACAGCTGGTGCCGGGGGCGTACTGCAAGTCGATGCGGCACCTGTGCGTGGACTGGGACGTTGCGTTTGAGAGCCGCGACATGCTGGCGCAGTGCGCAGGCATGAAGGTGAGACGGCAGTTGTATTTGAGGGGCGACAGGTGGCGGCCGTATTGGGGTTTGTCATGGGCATCTGTTGTGAGCTGTGGGATGTATTTGTAGCTGTGAGCTGTAGCTGTGAGCTGTAGCTGTGAGCTGTGAGCTGTGAGCTCTTGGGGTGCGGGCTCCGAAGCCAGAAGGCCGGCACATGCTGTAGACTGCATCGGCTGCTGTGCCAAATTCTGTCTGTCCAGAGCGCAAGCCTGAAACTGGCTGCTGGGCAGCACGCACCTCCTGCATGTGTTTGTTGCCCTGTGCCCTAAGGCCACCCTAACACCGCTCCTTGCTTGCCTGCAGATGCTGACGCTGGCGCGTCCGCACCGGACGGAGCAGCCGGACGGGCAGACGGAGGAGGGGACGGATGAGCTGGCGCGCGTGCTGCTGCAGCACCCTTCTCTGCGGGTGCGTGTGGGCTTGCTGCTGCCCATGCTTCGGGCTGGATGGGTGGGTGGCTTGGTGCATGGGCAGAGGGCCTGCTGCGGGCCTGCTGCCGCAGCAAACCACGCCTGCGGGGGAGAAGCTCTGAGCAGCTCTGAGCAGCCTGCCCAGGAATTGAGGAGCGGGCAAGGGCTGCTGCCGCATGCCCTGCGAGCCGGCCGTTCAGTCACGCTCTGCTCTCAGTGTCCCCATCATCTGCTGCGCAGCCATCCAGCATTGTGACGGTGCAAGGCACCCATTCACACAGCGCGTTGCACTGACAGCCATTCTGCCTGTCGCACCCTGCCCTGCGCAGCAAGTGAACATTGTGGCGGTGCAAGGCCGCGGTCTGCACCTCTCCATCCACACCCTGCGCTTTGTGCTGGCGCTCTCGCAAGCCGCGCCGCGCCTCACCGTGCAAACAGTGGACACGTGGGACAGCGGTGCGCTGCCCTGCTGTTTTCATGGTTGTAGGGTTAAAGGCGTAGCCCTGCTCAGGCTGCTTGGATGTGTGATGTCGGGCGCTGCGTGTGCTTGTGCGGCAGGCTGCTGGCACTGCGGCAGCCGAAAGCTTGCTGGCGCAGCGGCATGTGCTGATGCAGCGGCGCATGTGTGATTGCAGAGTGGCAGCCAGCCTCCTGGCCATGTGCTGCTTCAAGAGTGACCAGAAGCGCTGCCACCCAACTGTGTGACCGCCTTGACTTGACTCACCGCGCCGCTGATTGTTCCTGCCCCTCCGCTGTGCAGACCTTGTGCGCATTCCCAACCTGGTTGACTTCCCCTGAGCTTCTTCCTCTCGTATATCGGTCTCCGGAGGCATGACTCAGGCTCGGCAGCCGCAGCGCAGCAGCCGCAGCCGCAGCAGTTGGTGAAGACTGCAGCAGGGGGCGGAGGGTCCCATGTACCATCCTGCTGATTCAGCAACGCTTCAAAAACTGCTGATTGCAGCAACCCTTCGGAAACAGGGATTGCTCGCTGGCCTGCTGCGAGTCAACGTGTCATTTGCCCCGCTTTGTACTGTTTTCCTTTCGGTGTGCCCCCACGGTTGCCTGTTCATTTCATCTGTATGTTACAACGGCCGCTGCACTGCACGCATGTGTGCACCATCCGAGTATGATTTGTGGGGAGCAGCCGCAACTGTACAACAAAATGTGCGCAAGCTGCCGCAAATGAACTGGAGCTGGAGGAGCAGATCAGGGGAGGCTGTGCACTGTGCAGAGGCTGTGCAGAATGCAACAGAAGCACGCACAGGCGGAGGCAGGTCAGTGAGGGAAGAGGCAGGTGTGGCAGCAGCTGGGTTCTGGAGCGCCGCGCACAGGTACGGCAGCAGCCCGTGCCACCAAGAGAGGGCCAGCGCAGCCGCTGCACACATGACTCCCATGCAGCGCACGCGGGCTTGCGATGGCTGCATACGACTGCTCAGTCATTCTGTGATCGAATGCTCACTCGTCCTTCTTGGAAAAGCCGCCCGCTGCTACAGGCTCGCCCAGCCCCGCACGCGCCAGCCGGGTCTTCAGCTGGTCATTCTCCGCCAGCAGCCTGCATTTTGAACCAAACGAAGCCACAAACGGTCGAACAAAGTTCTGTGTAAGGTAACCAATCAAGCTAGCTGAGAATCCTGTTGGACAGCGAAGCGTGGCGTGGTGCTGTTGCAAAGGCGGCAGGTGGGATGAGCTGCCCGCGCCGCACCCCGCAGCGCAACCCACTACCCCGAGAACAGCAGCGTGTGGATGCGCTTCACAGTTGGAAGTTGATACATGCCTTGCCCGCCAAGAGCAAACCAGGCCGCCACCCAGCCACCAGTTAGCATAATCCCACCCCACCAAGGGTCGCACCCCACCAAATGCAAACAGGAACCAACCTGTCATACTCGTTCTCCAGGCCGCGCGCCTGCAGTGAAGCACTCAGCACGGGGCATTAGACTCGGTTAATGGCGCTGCCACACTACCACCTGAGGCTGATGGAACGGCAACGGTGGGGCAGCAGCAGGCATCTTCCTGCGGCGCGAGGGGCCGTCCCATGCTGGTCTGCTGGAGCGTGCGTGCTAGGGCATGCTGCACTGCTGCTGCTGCTGCTGCTGCTGCTGCTGCTGCTGCCCACACACCTGCGTCTTCAGCGCCGCCAGGTTAGCCTCGGCGACCGCGTGCTCCTTCTCAGTCTTGTCCTTGCCAGCCTGTTTTGTGTTTGGAGGGCAGGATGGACGGGGTCAGTGCTCTGGTGAAGCCAGCACCTGCCCTCATCATCTACCTGCACGCTGAGCGATTGAAACCTCCTCTCAACCAGGCCCCACCTGCAGCTTGCTGTTCTGCTCCTCCAGGTCAGCCACCAGCTTGCGCAGCGTGGCCACCTCGTCAGCGCTGAGCCCCGCTGCACCCGCTGCGCCCGCTTTGCCGGCGGCGGCGGGCCCCGAGGGCGCGCTGGCGGCGCCTCCGCTGTCGACCATGCGAGTGTACTCGGACTGAAGGCCTTGCACCTGCGGGATTGGTGATGCCACACGCGGCAAGCGCCTGAGCACATGAGGGCATTGCGAGCAGTGCGCCTGGAGCATGGAAGGTCAGTGTGCAGCAGAGCACAGCGCAGAGCACCCGCGAGCAGCAAACGGCGAGGCAGCAAAAAAGGCGAGCTGGCAGCATGTGCAGGGTGGCCAGCAGTCCACACCGCGATGCGTGGTACAGCAAGCCCTCCAGAGTAGCAGTCTCATAGCAACAGCCAGCAAGACAGCACACCCGCCTCCGCAGGGCAGTCAAGAACGTGCAGCAAGCTTGCAACAGAGCAGGATGGCAGCTGACGATCAGCAACGCCATGCTCGCCTGTTTGAGCAGCGCGGCCTCCGAGATCGACTGGCGCTCCAGGTCTCCCAGCACCCGGCCCAGCTTGCGGATGAAGAACCTGGAAGGGGGCGTGGGAGGGGCGACACGGCTCGGCACGTCAACAAGACTGACGCCCCTAACACAGCCAGTAGGAAACCTCGTTCACAGCTCACTCACATCATGGCCAGGAAGCTGGTGCAGCTGTGAGGCAGCATGCCGGATAGCCTTGCAAGGCAAACCTTCCCTGGTATCCCAACCCCCAACCGCCCCTCCCCACATCATGGCCAGGCAGCTGGCGGTGAGCGTGCCAGACAGCAGCGTCCGCGCCTCGTGCTCGCTGCAAGGGAGGCAAGCGAGGGGTGCGTGCGGGTGTGCGGTCATGTCAGCCAACGCAGTGCTTAGCAGCTGGGCAGCGCTGTGGCGGCAACATCAGAGCCCCGTGCTCGCTGCAGAGGCAGTGAGAGCAGGGAGGACGCAGGATGCACAGCGGTGCCATGCAGGAGCAAACAAGAGCCAATCCTGCCTGGGCGCCTCGGGGCTGCTGGCCTCCTTTGGCCCCCTCAAAACGACGCACACACTCGTACCTCAGGTCCAGCGCCGCCTGCTCCGGCTTGTCCTTGGTTGAGTAGTAGATGCGTGCGCCATCGTAGATGGGCGACACCAGCAGCAGCAGCAGCACGCCCGCCAGCGTGTGGAAGATGGTGGAGCCAATCTGCAGCGCAATAAAAAAAAGTGGAAGGTGGTGGAGCCGATCTGCAGTTGCAGCGCAACGCGGAGGTGGGCGGCGCAGTGGGCGCAGCGGGTGCTCTTCTGTTGCATCTCGTCCTCTTGTTCGGACCAGCGGTAATGGACGGCGTGGATGCGGCACTGTGTGTATGTGGGTTGGCAGCCAGCCCACAAACACACATGCGGTGCCCTTGCAAGTCGGCCGGCTTGCGCAGCCCGGCTGCACTGCCACAGCAGGCAGGGGTGGGGATGCCTTGCAGCCCCGCTGCCATCGCATCGTGCAACATGACGGCCCTCCCCGAAAAAGAGCCCCCAAACAGCTCCCGCTGGGCCTCAATTGCTCGCCTGGGTGTACGAAGCCCTAGCCAGCTGGATGGCTGGCTGGTTGACGGGCTTGGGGCACATCAGCAGCACGCCAACCACCGCCTCCAGCCCCATGATGATGAACAGGGGCAGCGTGAAGCCCAGCATGGCGTCTGCTGCGCCTGTCTGCCGGCTGCTGCGCTGTGGGAGGGGCCTGGCGCTCCGCTGCTGCTGGCCTGGCGGGTGGAGCAAGGGCAAGCCTGCCGATGAGCGGCCATGGGTGGGGGACGCAGGCAGGGGTGTGAGCATGCGGGAGCAACCCATGGCGAGGGCGCCATGGCAGTCACTCAGCTGCCAGCGGCTGCACCAAATGCCCAGCAACGAGGGGCCACTCAAACGAGCAGGGGCAGTGACAGCGGCAGGCGGCGGCTGGTAGCGACGGCGGCAGCGGCGGCCGCCATGGCGCCATCGCGCTGAAGGCGGCCGCCTTGGTTGTCCACAAACCTGCTGCTACAAGGTGCAATCGCCGCGCGGGCCGATGGAGGGCTGAGGCGACAGGGGCAGCTGCCCTTTGGCTGCCTGGTAGGCTGGGCTGCGCGCAAAGTGATCGGAGCCACTGTATGCGATGTCGTTCCGTGATCAAGGCTGCCCAGGGCCTCGTGGGAGGCCGCCCAAGTCAAGCCCAGCTCCATGCAGGGCCTCATGCACGCTCGGCTGGGGCAAACCCCAAGCCCGGCAGCGCGACAGGCGTTGCAGGTGACGTCCAGGACTCGCTCACAGCGGCAGCATGCAGGCCCTTCGCTCCCAGCTCGCCCGGGCGGCCCGCCAGGCCGGCGTCCGGCGCTTCGCCACCGAGGCTGTGGCCGAGTTTGAGAAGGAGACCGCGCACGCTGCCAAGGAGACCAGCAAGTGAGCGGGGGGCATCGTAGCCTGCGCTCGGCAGCGCTGCGGCAGCTCCCGCAGGCGCTGCGGGGCGCTGCCCATTGCTACAGCCCGCCACGGACGCGCGATGGCAGCCCGCGGGGCAGCCCTGACTAACTCCCGGCCGCGACGCCGCCGCCTCCCGCCGCAGGTGGAAGATGGTGACCTATGCCGCGCTGCCCGTCTGCGCTGGTGAGACTCTTTTTTGCACATGGACATGCAAGACATAGCTGGGGATCAGCTAGGTGGTGCTTCGGCAGCAGCACGCAGCGAGCGCTTGCCTGGCCGCCGCCCTGTGCTGGTTTCAAGCGTGGGGCTTAGGGTTTAGCCCGAGCAGCGCAGGCTGGCATAGTCTGGGGCCAGTGCAAGCCGGCGTGCCGTAGGGCAGCGCTGGTGGGAGCTGGCTGATGCACGTTGCCCGCCTGCCAGCCTGCTGCCGGCTGCTGCAGCTCCCTGCCCGCCTGGTGCCGACCGTTTCAGCTGCTCTCTGCTCACCCGGTGCCGACCGTTTCGGCTGCTCTCCGCTCGCAGGCCTGACGGTGCTCACCTTTAGCAACGCGCACACCCACCACCGCAATGCGCCCCCCTACCCGTACATGAACTACAAGGTCAGTCCAGGTTTTCAGCTGGTTTGGTGCTTTCTGGTTGTGCTGCTGTTGCTGTTGCCGCTGCTCGCTGCTGCTGCTGCTGCCGCTGTGCTTCCGCCGCCGCCGCTGCTGCCGCTGCTTTTCTTGCGTCTCCAAACCACCCTGCAGCTGCTGGCATGCTGTGCTGTTTCCATCCCGGAAATCCTGTCCAAACTGCTCTCCCCCCCTCCTTGCTGCAGGTTCGTGACTTCCCTTGGGGCCCCGAGCCGCTGATTGGCTGCAAGTGAGCAGCCTAAGGCGGCGGCGCTCATTTGATGACACAATGGAATGAGCGCCGCGGGGGGCGGCACTGGATGCTCTCGTCACCCGCAGTCCAGCTGATGCCCCGGCAGCAGCGGCGCGCGCATGCATGTGCAGCAGCGTGCGCCGCTTGCTAGCAGGGCGGCAGCGTGGCTGCAGACGCGGCGCCAGCACCGCCCCGAGTGTGTATTGCCTTGTGTGTACTGTTGGCGCCTCGCGCCGCCACATGCCATGCCGGCACGCCGGTGCCAGGGCGGCGGGCTTGCCAGGCCTTGATGGCCCGCCCCGCCCCCCAGCCCAGCGCCGCCGGTGTGTTTTGCAGCCGCATAGAAACCGCACCCAACAAACTGTCACCCCTGCCCCTCACGTCACGACCCTCTCACTTGCGCCTCAATGCCCCTGCCCTTTCTTTTGCTGGGCGGAGCATGCTGTAAGCTAGCACGCTGAAATGGTTGTGAGAGGCGGGATACGCAGATAGATGTGCATGGCAGAGCAACAGTGTGCAACAGGCGGTGCAGCCGCAAGGGGCGGCGCAGCCGCGGGTGCAACCTGCCACGAAAGCTGTGCGTCCTTTCATGGGCCGCAACTGGCTGGCGAGTGGGCTGCTGCCGGTGCAACTCGATCAGCTACTCTGCATCCATTGCTGCAGCTTCTTCAGCCGCTGCTTCTGCCGCCTCGGCTGCTTTCATTGCATCCAGCTCCCTGCACAGCCAGCAGAGAGCAGGCGCGATGTGCAGGCGCGATATACAGACCACGCACATTCGAGACAGGCGGCGCGGCGCGCAGGGAACTTGCAGTTTCGAGCCCCAGACCGGCCTGCAGCTTTGATGCCATGCCACTGCCGCCCACCGCCAGCGGGCTTGGCAGCACCCGCAAGACACAACCCACAGCTCACGTGAGTGTCACCCCAAAGAAGCTTTCGCTGTCCAGCGCTTCGGTCTCGATGTGTGGGCAGCGGCGCGGCAGGCCCAGCATGAGCTGCGCCACCTCTACCGAAGGCACCTCCTCGCGCTGCGTCTGGACCACAAAGGTCTGCAAAAAGAGGTGGGCGGAGAGACAGGGGCCAGGTGTGGGATGGCGGGTGCAGCATCGGGTGTGGATAGGGGGCGCAGCATCGGGTGTGGCTGCGCCTCCTCAACGGCTGGCACCACAAAGGTCTGAACAGGGGCAGCGGGTCAGGGGCCTGCACAGCAGTTTGATGCTACGGGCTACTCGGTTCGATTGCAAAGGCGGTGACGAGGCGTTTGCTCAGCCTGCACAGCAACAACAGCCCCCAGCGGGTCCACGAGAAGGAACCAAATCATCCGTGCAAAACAGCCTCTCCACAACACAGCTTTGCAACCTCGGCCCTGTTGAAGGCCAGCCCTGGCGCTGCCTCACCAACTTTTTGAGTGATGGCATGGCTGCCAGGGCCTCCATGACCGCATCCGCCGGGACCACCCCCGCCAGCACGTGCCACATCAGCCCGCTGCCGCTCACAAACAAGTGCTCCAGCCGCGCAGCGCTGGTGGCAAACATGCCGGTGTTGCAGAACAGCACGCTGCGCGGGGAGGAGAGAAGGCCGGGTGGTTGGTGGGTGAGGTGGGCGGCTGCATGGGGCTGCAGCAGGGTGGCTGCCTGCTGCATCATGCATTGACTGGTCAACCCAGAAGTCTCTGTCCCAGGCTAACAGGCAGACACCCAACAGCAGCCAGCCAGCCAGCCAGCCACATGCGCAGACCTGCAGTCGATGCTCAGAACCCTCAAGCGCGAGAGGACGGCAGCGGCGGAGGGCGGCAGGCGTGCGAGGCCGGGGTTGGACTCAAGGTACAGCTGCACGAGAGGAGGGCAGCCAGTCGGGAGAATGGGGGTGTAAACAGCCCAGGGCAGGTGCGGTAGCAACAACGGGTGGAGGCACTAACAGTTTGAGCAAGGGACTGGAAGCAGCTCCGTTTCTTTTCAACTGCAGCTGTTTCGAAGCAGCCCCGGTTGCTACCACATCGGGAGGGCGGACAGACAACTGCAGACGCGCACTCACCACACGCAGGCTGGGTGCCAGCCGCTCAACAGCGGTCGGCCAGGAATCCAGCATGTTATGGGACAGGCCGAGCGCTTGCAGCTGGGTCAGCGCCGTCAGCGCCGTGCTGCTTAGCAGAGGGAAGGTTGCGGACGGCAGGGTGAGCGGGTAGCTGGTGGCATCCGGCGTGGCAACGGCTCCAGGCCTGCAGAAGCTCCTGCCATGCATGTCATTGCACCCCAGAAGGGTGGCCTCAGGAAGCAGTGCGCTGATGGCGACTGAAGGTCAGTCCAGCAAGGCAATGCCCACCTGAATGCCTCCTGCAGCATCGCCTCGCTATCCATTCCAAACTGGTTGTAGTCTGGAGTCAGGGGATGGGGGGAACAAATGATTGTGTTTGCGTGGTGATTGATGGTGTAGGGGGCGGGGCCGGCTGGGGAGGAGCAAGGCGTCGCCGCGGCGTGGCCGACAGCCGACATTCAGACGAGTCTAGCCAGTGTTGCAGCTTGGCAACAACCCCAATCAAATTCCAGTGTGGGGCGCTGGTGCAGCTTAGTGCCTCGGAGCCCCCGACCTTCAGGGCGCAGCCCTTCGATTCATGAGAGGTGTGCGATGCAGCCTGTCAGTTCAAAATGCCCCGCAACCACTGCCCATGACACACACACACACGCACCAAGGTACAGGCCTCGCAGGGAGGTCAGCGCGCTCAGCTGCTCTGGCGGCCGCTCAAACCAGCAGCCAATGAGGGAGAGCAGGCGCCTGCGCAGGGCGGCAGGGTGGCAGACGTTGCAGGAGTGGAGCGTGGGGAATGGAGTGTCAGGATAAGGAATGGAGCGTGGCGCTCGGGGCCTGCAGTTGGGTGCAGGCCATCCCCCGCCCAGCTGCAGCCGCCGCCTTCACACTGCAATGGTGCAGCGTCCACTTCCAGGCCGCAGCATGCAGGCGCCCACTTGCAACACCAGCTTCCCAGGGCAAGGCAGAGCAGAGGGCGGAGCCAACGGCGGCAAAGGCAGCAGCTCACAGGTTGCTCAGGGGCGCCAGGTGCGACAGGCTGGCAGGTGCCAAAGGGTTCCTGGACAGGTAAGCCGACTCTAGCCGGGTAAGACTGGTGAACGCCTCTGTGAGGCGAGGGGGGTAAAACCCAACAGGGCAAGATTGAGAGGCGGGGCGGGGGATTTCAAAGCAGCAGAAGGTGCACCTGGCACTTGCACACACCAGCGGCGGCTCCACCGCAAACGGCTTGGCGAGGGCCAGCCTCACATTGCACGCGTAGAAAACAGCAATGCAAGGGTCCCACCGGGCACCTGCGCCAGCCGCGACTCCACCACAAAGAGCTGGTTGAGAGCTGATCTCGCATTCTGCCCCCAAACAGCAACACAACGGGCGCACCTGGCACCTGCGCCAGCCGCGACTCCACCGCAAAGAGCTTGGTCAGGGAGGGCGGCAGGGCGGCGCCAGGTGCCAGCTCCAGCGGCCGGTCCGTGCTTTCCAGGCTCAGGTCCCTCAGCTGCAGCAGCCGGTGAAGCAACAGAAGACCATTCAGAACAAGAGCGAGGGGAGGAGACAGGGCCGGCTAAAGCTCTAGGGGAGGCTGCCGGTGCTCTGCAGGCTCAGTCTGTGCATGCCGTGCTTGCACAACGGGCAGCGGCACTGGCACGAGGCGCAAGTTGCAATTCAACCGGGCGCCTTTGGCCGACGCAGCTGCCCGCTGCAGAGGGTGAGCGGTTGCGCGTCCAGCACACTAGCCACATACAAGGGGGCACGCCTGGCACTCCACTGCACCTTGGCAAGGCCCCCCAGCACGCCCGTCAGCGTGAGGCTGCTGCAGTACAAGCTGAGCTCCTCCAACCCACTTGCGCCCCGCAGCCAGTCGCCTGCACAGCGCGGGGGATACATAGCAAGCAGCAGGAGGGTGTAGGCGCAGCTGATGGAGCAAGTGCAGTGGCAGCAGCGACAGCGGGTGCCCAAACAGCACCCGAGCACGCGTAGAATCTTCGTAGCAAGCCCTCGTTCCCAGCACCCACCTGCATCCGCATCCCCATCAAACTTAATCATCAGCCGCTTCAGGGAGGGCAGCACCAGCTGGGCAGCCGCCACCACCTCCTGCCACTGCGGCTGCTCCTGCTCGCCCTGCCACTCGCCGTGCTGCGGTTGAAGGGGACGGGGGTGCAGAGGGGTAGTGGTCGGGGCCAGAGTAGGTAAGCGGGTGCTGGGTCAAACCGCGGTCAAACCCGCCCTGCACGCCACCAGGCAGCCCGGCAACAGCAGGCAATACCAACCAGGTGCACCAGCACCCACATGCACTTTCTCCTATCTCGGCTGCTCACTTGCAGCATTAGCATACGGGGCGAGCATGCGCAGCTGCGGCAGAACGCGGCAAAGCTGTGCAGCGTGCCGGCCGAGCTGAAGGGAATCAAGAGGTGGTCCCACAGCCGGCTCCCATGCCCTCGGGTCGCCTGGTACAGCTGCTTGCAGACCAGTCCCAGCTGGAGCCTGCGGGCAACGGCGGGCCACCTGTGGGTGAGCAGTGGCGGCAGCGGCGGCGGCGACAGCGGCAGCGGCCGGCGGCCAGCAGTGGCGGCAGCGGGCTGCGGCGGCTGCTGGAGTCTGCCTGCTCTCGAGATGCCCTTACTTGTCCCGTTGCGACAGAAAGCTGGCGATGGACACCCAGCACTCGGGCGGCAGCACACTGTAGTCGCTGTTCCTCGCGGTCCCCATCTGCTTAGACGACGTGCAGGATCGCGCGCGGTCTGTCCGTTGTCCCGGAACTGAGCCTTTTGTGCGCCGCCGTGCCGCCGCCGCTGGCTGCCGCTGTGCATCCGCCGATGATGCCAACAGGCTGCTGTGCAGGGGACCCCAAGGGGTGAGCGGTCGGGGCTAGGGCAGTGTGTGCAGGCATTAGCGTCCCATTGACAGGGCGAGTGACACAGTGAGTAAGATGGGGCGCTCTGCACCACCGACGCCAAGAGCCGGCTGACGCTGCACTGCCGCCACGACGCAAGGCAAGGTGC
Source organism: Chlorella sp. CH2018 (assembly GCA_009928355.1). Taxonomy (NCBI): domain Eukaryota; kingdom Viridiplantae; phylum Chlorophyta; class Trebouxiophyceae; order Chlorellales; family Chlorellaceae; genus Chlorella; species Chlorella sp. CH2018. The sequence continues at coordinate 271 of VIYQ01004464.1, read as the reverse complement.
CTGCATCCCTGGACCAGTGAGACCAGCCCTTGTGCTCATCACAGATGTTTGGGGAGATTACAGAGAGTTTCCCAGCAAGGCAATCGCTGGGTAACTACGGTGGATCAGAATTGGCACGGATTGGATCAGATGAGGCTTGGGAACTAAAAGAGGACGAGTGCTGGGGGCCAGGAAAGGGGCAACAAGAGGAGGTCGTGGAGGGGAGCTGGGCCGAGCGATCGAGCTGCTGGGAGGCGAGGAGGGCGGGTGGGTACGAGTGGAGTGGGGGTGG
>VIYQ01004463.1:0-11247 GCA_009928355.1 Chlorella sp. CH2018 | reverse complement strand
GGTGGGGTGGGTGGGTGGACACATGAGCGCCTGGGCGGTGGGTGCGACACGGCAGCAGGCGCGGGCCACCACCCGCCAAATCAAAACAGTTGCTGAGCACCCTCGACCCGACAGCTCGCCATCCAAGTCAATGGCTGCACAGCGGTTCACCTCTGGGATGCCCTTCACGCCGTACTCCAGCACCTCGGGCGCCCACTTGGTGTTCTCCACATTCAGCGCCTGCCGGGCGGGTGCAAGGAACGGCTGACAGTCAACGTGTGCGCAGCAGCAGGAGGGGTAGCGAGGGGGGGCGGCGGCTCACAGCAGCAGGCACGTGGCAGGCAGCAGCTGGAGCATTCGCGCCAGCGAGGCACCAGTGCACGAGCCGCCGAACAAGGGGCGGCGGGTTCACAGCAGCGCAGCTCGTGCGCAGCCGCACGCACCACAAAGTTGACCTGGTCCTTGTATGCCTGCTGCTGTTCGTACGTCACCGGCAGCAGCTCGCGGCACACCTCGCACCAGTCTGCAGGTGCAAGGAGGATTCGCGTCGGGGAGGGGAGGAGCCTGTCAGCCGGGCTGACAGGCCTGCGGCTGGATCCGCGCATCTCGGCACTGCAGCTGTACAGGTGGCATTCGTCTCTCTTGACACTGAACCTGCCCTCACAGCCCCTCACCTGCATAAAACTCCACGATGCTGGGCTTGCCGTTCTGCAGCGCAAGGTCCAGCGGCACGGCGTCCGCCTCGAGTGCCGCAAAGCTGGGACCGCCGAGCGTGAGCCGCCCCGCCAGGAACAGCGCCACACCCAGCCCCACAGCGCTGCCTGCCAGCATGCCCTTGCCGCCACTGGCCGGCTCCGCTGGGGCCGGGCTGCTGCTGCTGGCGGGAGCGGGAGCAGGCGCTGCCGCCGCCGCCGTCGGAGGCTCCACAGCACCGCTTGCTCCGGTCTGCGGCGCCTCGCCCCGCTCTGCCTGAGCGCGCAGCAGCATGCGACGGGGCGCGGAGCCCCTGCTGCTGGCGCCCGGCCGAGCCTGGGGGCGGAGTGCGGCGGGCAGCAGGGCTGCGGCGCTGGCGACGGCTGCCATGACGACTGGCTGGCGGCTGGGGCTCACTGGTGTGGAAATGATGGGGGCGTCGGGGCGTGCCTCCTGTCAAGAGTGGGCTGTGCATCTCGGCCTCGTTGGCAGGGTTCTCCCGCAGGGGCGTTGCAGTGCGCCGGCACATGTTCTGTGTCGATTAAAACTCTTACAGGCAGCACTAGTGGCAGCGAGAGGTCCGAACGAGCACTTGTCCTTCGACCTTCGGCCTTGCAGTCCTCCGCGGACTCCCGCCGCGCTCAGAGCCATGGCACAGTGCAAAAGAGCGTTGGGCGCGCTGCTGACCCTCCTGCTCCTCGCTGCAACCGGCTCGGCGGCGGAACACCCCGTCCAGGCAAGCTCGCTCGTCACGCGTGCTGCCGACAGGTGTTGGTGGGCATGCCGGCAGCAATTGTTGCATGGGGTACACCCTGGAGCTGCCATGGCTGTCGTCCGCACCTGCCGCCGCCACACCATTCATACGGAACCCTGGCCGCTTGCGTTGGCTCACAATCTGCTGCTGTGCTGCTGCAGGATGATGCTCACAAGGCTGACCAGCAACGCGTGGCGCAGCGTACAGCAGATGCACCGCCAGCAGCTGGCCAGGCGGCAGCGGAGCAGTCACACCACCACCACCTGCATCATCAGCACCTTGAGGCACCCTCGCAGCAGGCAGGCGGTCGGCAGGATGCAGCCTCGCAGCAGATGGAAGCAGCAGAGCTCCAGCTGCGGCAGCGGCAGCAGCAGCAGCAGCAGGACACGTCCCTTCACGAACCCGCTGAAGCGACACAGCTTGAGGAGCGAGCAGCAGCTGCTCGCGCCGCAGCCAGGGAGGCTGCTGCTGAGGCGCGGCGGCAGCGCAGGCTGGAGGTGGAACGCCAGCTGGAGCTAGCGGAGGACTTGGTGGGGTTCACCGCAGACGAGCGGCGGGTGGATGTGGCACGTGGCGTGGCGCTGCTGCAGGGCATGGTGGCCAGGTGGGCACAGTGCTGGGGCGTGAAGACTGGCCTGCTGTTTGCCGCTGTATCTTTGCTGTTGTGGCCACCTGCACTGCAATTGTTCTGCACCTGCGGATGTGCCTCCCGATCCCGCACCAGCCAACCAGCCAGAACTGCTTGTGACAACTCCTCCCCACCAGGCTGGAGGCTTTGATTGAGGAGGCGCGGCACAAGAGCGCCCAGCGGCACCAGCGATCAACGCTGCCAGCTCCGACCGCCACGCGTGCAGCTGCAGTGGCAGAGGGTGTTGCAGCTGCTGCAGAAGCAGGTGCAGCGCAGCGGACAGGGCAGGATGGCAACATGGCTGCCACTGGTCAGGTGGAGCAGCAGGTGGCGGGCCAGCAGATGGAGAGTGCGCAGCACATCCAAGCGGCTGGTGGCCAGCAGGACGAGGAGCCAATAGAGCAGCAGCCTGCAGAGCGGGCGGCAGCGTTGGAGGACATCCACGAGCAGCAGGAGCAACAGCAGCAGCAGCAGGTGCACCAGCAGCAGCAGCCGGATCCGGAGCTCCAGCTCGACCTGATGGCTCACCCCGAGCTGTCTCCGCTGGCTGATGCCGCCTTCACGCTGGCGGCTCTCGCCTCCAGTGGTCTGGCTGCTCCGTATGGCCTGCCGCGCAATGACACGCTGGCGGTGCGGTGCCTGAGGCATGCCGCGCTGGCGGGGGGAGTGGATGCACAGCTGGCACTGGCTGACAGGTGGGGGCCTGGGCAGGCGGGAGGGACGGGCTGGAAGGAAGGAAGGGCTTCAAGCATCAGTGGATGCATGAAATGGCGCAGCGGCGCATGCACTGCCACCAACCTTGTCTTGATCGCCGGTTGCCCAAGCAGTGTGTGCTGCTGTTGCTCTGCTGATTGTTGCGGTGCCAACACTTGCGCAGGTACCTAACTGGGCGAGGTGTGCCGCTGCTGCCAGACGAGGGGCTGCGCCACGCCAAGGCAGCAACGCCCGCCCTCATGCCCGAGCTCGAGGAAAGCGGCGCGGCACAGGGGTGAGCTGGGCGCGCTGGCTGGCTTACGAGCATTGCGGCGCCACATCTGGTGTGGCTGTTAGTGGGCTGCCTGCAGGCCTGGAGGCTGCCCACCCCCTCCAACATCGTGCCCGGCCACGAGTCTTGCCCGCCTGACCTGTCTGTCTGTGCCCACCCCTGGCACCGGCCACATGTCGTCTCCTCTTCTCCCACCTCCCTACATCTGAACGCCCTCCCCTGCCCTGCCCTGCCCGCTTCTCTCCCCTCCCTGCACCGCGCCGCAGCGAGGCGGGCGGACAACTGCGGCGCAAATGGATGGACGGCGGGTATGCCCCGTCTGGCGGCGAGTGGGAAGACCCGGACACCCTGCACTTTGAGCAGGACCTGGCGGCACGGTGCGCCGCATGGGGGAATGGTGCTGTAGAGGAGGCGCTGCGCGGTTGTCAGGCAGGATGGCAGGCACGCTGGACACAGCCTGGCATAACCACGCAGTGATCTCAACCTGAACCAACCGAGCTGCAATGCCCTGCACAGAGGCGATCCTGAGGCGCACCGCCAGCTGGGATACCGCATGCTCACCGGCAACGGCCTGCCCCGCGACCTGGCGGGAGCGCACCGCGAGTTCAACATTGCGGCACGTGGCGGCGACCCATACGCCATGTTCAACCTTGGGTGAGTGCAAGTGTTGGTGGGGTGGGGCGGGCAGGCTGGTGGGCTAAGCACGGCGGACAAGAGTTGCATTGTTGGCTGTGCCACTGTATGCATCAGCCGCTCAAACTTGCAGCGCGGTTCAACTCAGCTGCCCCTTTTCCGTGCCCGCAGGTACATGGCCATCAAGGGGCTGCACGTGCCACAGAACTTCACAAAGGCCCGGGAGCACTTTCAGGACGCGGCCGCCTACGACCTGCCCTCCGCCCTCAACGGCCTGGGTGCGCGTGCGGGCACTGGCCGGTTCTAGTCTGGTGTTCCTGTCCCTGTTGTAACAATCTAGCCCCCTTGCCCCAATTGCGAGCATGTGCCTGAAGTAATCCAATTGTGTGCTGCAAGGACAGCATGGGTGATGCAGTCCCCTGCCGCTCCCTCACACCCCTACCACAGGCGTACTGCACTTCCATGGCCAGGGCACGACCGTCAACTTCACCACGGCCCGCCTCTACTTTGAACAGGCAGCGGATCGCGACCACGATGCCGCATACAACCTGGGCACTGTGTACCAGGTGGGTGGGCAGGGCTGCGCGCATGCTCATCAACACTGGGCGGGGTCCGCCGAGACTACACAGTTGCATTGCTGAGGCTGAGGCCCCTGTGCTGTAGAGCGGTGCATGAGCGCTGTACGCTTTCTCTTTCCTGCCACACCAACCTGCAGGGCGGCTATGGCGTGACCCCCAACATCACGCATGCCATCCAGCTGTTCCGCAACGCAACTGACCTGGGCTCCTGGCGGGCGCCGCATCAGCTCATGCTGGTGAGGAGGGTGCCAGTGGGGGGAGGTGGCCAGGTGCTCGACATGGATTGTTGAGTGATTGGAACATGCGATGCAAAACGCTTGGCAGTGGAGGAGCCACCTGCAACCACCCCGTCCCCTTGTCGGCCGCCTCTCATCCCCATCCCCCTTGTCGGCCGCCTCTCATCCCCATCCCCTTTGTCGGCACCCTCCCCTCACCTGCAGGTCCTGGCTGACGGGCTGTATGGTGCGCCCAAGGACACACGTGGCGCGATGCACGCCTTTTGGCGCTTCATGTCCATGACGGGCGGATGGAAGCGCAACGGGCAGGATGCCGCGGAGCGCGCGGCAGGTGTGTGTTGGGGAGTGCATTTCGGCCCCAGGCGCTCGCGCTGCTGCGCCTCAGTCGAGCAGCGGGCAGGCCGTGGGGAGTGGTGTGCTCTCCTGTACGAGCCAGCTGCCGTAGTACCTTGCCCCAGCACTCATCTGATCCAAAGTCCACCCCTCCTCCCGATGGTCTCGCCACTGCAGAGGGCGACCACTTTGGGGCTGCAATGCGCTATGCGCTGCTGGCTGAGCAGGGCGCTGCTTCAGCAGAGCTCAACCTGGCCTGGCTGATGCACCGGGGGCTGGCGTACCACGGCGCCGACCGCCACCGCCTGGCGCTTGGGCTGTGGGAGCGAGCCGCGTTCCGGGGGCAGACCGAAGGTCGCCTGATGGCGGCGCACGTGCTGCTGGATGGGCACAAATATGGTCTGGAGGGAGGTGAGCGGGTGCTCTCAGCGCACTGGACTCACTGGATGTGGGATCTGGTGGAGCGATGCCTGGCAGGCAGTTCTGCCAGCTGCCCACCACCTCACAACATGCGCTGGCTGCTGCCTGCAGCTGCCCAATGACTGTCTTGTGCAATCGCCAATGACCCTCGCCACCCTCCCCGCGCAGGCGCCAACGCGAGCCGCGCCGCCGAGCTGTTCCGCCAGTCTGCGGCCGCCGGCAGCATCGAAGGCCTGTTCATGCTGGGCCGCCTGCGGGAGCTGGGCCTGGGTCTGCCGCAAAGCATCCCTGAAGCCCTGCGGCTGTACCGTGCTGCCATTGCGCGGGCGCCACAGGAGGCGTACGCCATGGCGCCATTCCTGGCGCTGCACTGGCTGCGCCTCCGCCTGCTGCTGCGCCCGCTGCTGCGCCCGCTGCTGCACCTGCTGGGCCCAGCGGGCCGCATGCTGGCGGGCGGCGTGCAGCTGTCGCTTGCGGAGCAGCCGGCGGCGGCAGCAGCACCAGTAGCAGTGGCGGCGGGGGGCGCTGCGCAGCAGCCGGGGCACCGCTCCCCGGCGCTGCCGGCCCAGTGGGACACCCTGCTCATCCTTGCGCTCGTCGGTGTGCTCACCTGGGTGCTGTGGCGCAAGCGCCAGCTGGGCCAGCAGCCGACACCTGCTGCCGCAGCAGCGCCGGCGGCCCAGCCGGTAGCAGTGGACGAGCACCAGCTCACGGATGCCAGCCCTGCGGCAGGTTCGTTGGGGCTGCGTTCTGCCGGGCAGCCGGCAGATACGCCGCCCACACCGCCCCAGGAGTCCCCAGAGAGGCCGGTTCGCTCTGCGGCAGCGGCGGCAGCAGCAGCAGCCGAGAGGCGGCATGCCAGCGCGGCTTGCACTGATGCGGTGGTGACTGCGGGGCTGCGGCTGCGGGCGGCAGCGGCAGCGGAGGGAGAGAAGCATGGGGAGGAGCCGGGAGCGGACCAGCCAGGCAGCTCACGGCTATGATGGAGTCGTCGACTGGCCGTTCTTGGTAGTTTGTTTGATGTGTGTAAGCACAGTTGCAGTGGCAGGAAGGCGTTTCTCTGGCCTCACCAAAGCAAGCGTCACAGGCCACCGCCTGGTTCGGTGTGCGGAGCAGCGTGAAGTTTGTGCACGCAGTGCTTGACAACCAGCAGCATGGTGGACGCTCGCATCACACTGTTCACAATAACCCACGATCAACAACGGTTGCGCATGGCCTTCCACAGAGTGAGTTGCATCGACGGGCGGCAGCAGCCGGCGGGGGAGGTGCTGAGCCCTGCTCTGCTGTGCTGGAGCAGGCGAGGCTGCATGCATGCCCCGCGCATATATTGGCGCTTGCCCACATCTCCCTGCGCTGTGTGAACGCCAGGGAAGCTCCCGCGGCGCGCTCGCACATGGCCAGCCACTTGGCTCTGCTTCCTGTGAACTAAGACGCCGATGGTGAAGGCCTACCTGCGCTATGAGCTGGCGGGCTCCTGGGGCGTCATCGCGAGCCCCGCCAGCAACACCGTCTTCGACCGCAGCGGGCGGCACCTGCTCACGGGCGCGCTGGAGAACGTGGCGGTCTGGAACCTCAAGCAGGCGTCTCTGGTGAGTGACGATTGCACACCAGAGCCCCGTGAGCGCGGGCTGCACTCTGCCGCCGGTCGCCGCCGCCGCCGCTCACTTGGCACGCCTGCTTCCACCCGCTGCCTGCGCAGGTGAAGACGCTCAGCCCGCCCATCTCACAGTCCGGCAAGGTGGCGGGGGAGGTGACGCAGATTGCGGCCTCCCCTGCGGCCAACCAGATTGCAGTGGGCCATGCAGACGGCGCGGTGAGGGCTGCTGCACACCGGCTGCTGACGCGCCACTTGTTGCCTGCCCTGCCTCTCCGTCTCAGCACACATTCTGCATGCTGCATGCCACTGCTGCTATACTGTACCTCTGTTCGCTGCTGCCCAAACGTGGCTGCAGATCCGGCTGTGGGACCTGGACAGCGGCGAGTGCACCGCCACGTTTGCGGGCCACCGCAAGGAGGTGGGTAACTTGCTGCCTGGGGGTAGGGTAGGCACTCAGCACCTGTGTGCTTGCCAGGCAGTCACGCATGCTCTGAATTTGCTGCGCCTGACCTGCACATTGCTGACCCTGATGCTGCCATCAGCCTTTGTACTGGGTTGAGTCACATGGAAACCTGCCGCCCACGTCCGGCGCAGGTCACGGCGCTGCGCTTCTCCCGCAACGGCGCGCTGCTGGCCAGCGGCTCCAAAGACACCGACATTGTGGTGTGGGACGTGGCGGGGGAGGCGGGGCTGTACCGCCTGCGCGGCCACCGCGACCAGGTGCGCTGCGCGGCGCTGGCCAAGTAGCGTGGCCAACCTTGTTTGTGGGCATGGCTGTGCAGCTGGGCGTGGCAGGGGGCGGTTGCGTGAATCGTGGTGCAAGCCACCTTGCGCTGCCACTTGCCGCCTGAGTGTATGCATCCACCGCTCACCGTGCCAGGTCACCGATCTCGCGTTTGTGGAGCGCGGCGGGCGGCGGCTGGTCAGCTGCAGCAAGGACGAGCACGTCAAGGTGTGGGATCTGGACACCCAGCACTGCTGCCAGACGGTGGTGGGGCACAGGTGCGAGCGGGCAGGGGGAAGCCAGGGTGTGGATGGTTGGTGGGCTGCAGCTGCCGGTTGGGTGGCTGAGGCTGCTGGTGCCGCTGCCCCACAGAGCTGCTGCTGCCCCCATGGCTTGGGACCTCACAGTGTCAGCAGAGCCGCTCTTAGCCCACCTGCTATGCTGTGCCTGGCTGCAGGGGCGAGGTGTGGAGCCTGGATGTGGACCCCTCTGAGACGCGGCTGGCCACCGGCTCTTCAGATGCCGAGCTGCGTGTGTATGCCATCAATGCGGAGGGCGGCGAGGCGGAGCGGGGCGGGGCACCACCTGGCGACGCCGATGCAGCGGGTGGTGAGCAGCAGCAGGACGACGGCAGCGGCGGCAGCAAGGGCAGCGACTTTCTGGTGCCCATGGGCAGCGTGCGGCGGCAGACACACGAGCGGGCGGAGACGGTGCGGTGGGCGTCGGTGCCGGGCGCGCGCGGCGGTGTGCTGCTGACATGCCAGAGCGCGGGCAAGGTGACAGAGGTGTACCGCCTGCGCTCGGCAGCGGAGGCAGCTAAGAAGATGAAGCGGCGGCGCAAGCGGCGGAGGGAGAAGCTGGAGAAGAAGGCGGGGGGCAAGGAGGGCGGGGAGGCGGGCGAGGACGGCGCCCAACCGGCAGAGGTGAGGCAGCCTGGCTGGCTGGGGCTGTGGGCTGGCTGGGGAGGGGCGATGCTGTTGTGTTAGCGGCTCTTGCATCGTGTGGGGCAACAGGAGTGGGTCATGAGGACAGGAGATTAGCCAGACTGGGAAGGATGGCTAGGTCTGAAAGAATGGAAGGCAGGTGTTCGCAGGCCGTTTGGCATCCGTGCCTGCTGGTCAGCTCCTGCCGCACCATTCGCCCACACTGCCCTCCTCCCACCCCGCTGTGCAACAGGAGGAGGACCACATCCAGGCCAGCGACGAGCTGGAGCTGCTGGCTGCCATCCGCTCCAAGCACAAGGCCCGCTCCTTTGCCGTCTGCCCGCCAGGGGCAGCAGGTCGTCGTGCGGGCGCCGGTGGCCATGTGGCCTCCCTGGTGCTCGCCCTCACCAACAACTCACTCGAGCTGTGGGATGTATCAGAGGGCAGCGCGGCGGCAGCAGATGGAGAAGAGGGCGAGGGCGCAGCGGCGCACAAGGCGGCAGCCTCAGGCGCCAGCGGGGCGGCTGAGAAGGCGCAGACGCTGGACCTGGCGGGGCACCGCTCCGATGTGCGTGCGGTGGCGCTGGCCAGCGACGACTCCTTGGCCCTGTCCGCCTCCAACAACTGCGTCAAGGTGGGACGAGTCAGAGGGTTGCTGTGGGCAAGAGAGGGAGCAGCTGGTGCTTGCGGGTGCACCCTCAGTGCAGCTGCACCGCGGCTGTGGATCAGCAGCAGCAGCACATCCCTCAGCTCATCATTATCAGCACATTTGCCTGAGCACCCTCCTCACCCTGCTCTTTCCATCCCGCCAGGTGTGGAACCCACGCACTGGGGCCTGCTTGCGCACCATGGACAGCGGGTACGGCCTGTGCGCGCTGTTTGCGCCCGGCAACCGCCACGCGCTGGTGGGCACCAAGGAGGGGACCATCGAGATCTTTGATGTGGGGACCTCCTCCCGCATCGCGGTCGTCAAGTGAGCGGGCTCGCTGTGTGGGCTGCCGGGGGGCGGCGGGGCGGGGCGGGCAGCTGCAGCTTGGTTGCAGCTGGGTCCTGCAGGCAGCCGCAGGTTGAAGGATGCAACCGGCGTCGCTCACACATGTGCTGTTCCATCCCATGCCCGCAGCGCGCACACTGGCCCCGTCTGGAGCCTGGCCGCGCTGCCCGACGCCAGCGGCTTTGTGAGCGGTGAGTCACGGGAGGGCAGGGATGTTTTACCAGAAGTGCAGCGAGATCTAGCATGGCCATGCGCCCCCCAGCGCACAAACAGGCAGCCACCCATTGCCCTTGTGCTCCCCGCAGGCAGCGCCGACCACAGCATCAAGTTCTGGGAGTGGGGTGTGGGTGTTGACGAGGCCACGGGCGCCAAGCAGCTGGGCATCAACCATACACGGTGAGCATCCCGCGGGGGCAGGTTGTCTGGGCAGTCAGGACCTGACCCTGGTGTGATGGCTTCGCAGGGCACCTGGGCTATACAGCTGGGATCGCCTTGCCGCCACCTGCTGCTGGCCCCCTGCATCCTGCCCACCGACTGGCCCCTCACTTCCCTATTACCGTTTACAGGACACTGCAAATGACAGACGATGTGCTGTGCGTGCGGATCAGCCCCAACGGCAAGCTGCTGGCTGCCTCGTTGCTGGACTCAACTGTGCGGGTGCGTTGCTGCGGGGCGGTCTGGTACTCTGCCTGTGCTTTGACAGGCTGGCGTGCTGATTGCAGGGCAGCCACCCTTGCGAGGGATCTGGCAGCGGCATCACAGCCTGCGGCCCCGCCCTGGCTACATGGTTTCGACCCCCATTGCTCGACAACAAACTGCACTGCAGGTGTTCTTTGTCGACTCCCTCAAGTTCTTCCTGTCCCTCTACGGCCACAAGCTGCCGGTGCTGAGCATGGACATCTCCTCGGGTGAGCAGATTTGACAGGCTTGGTGCCTTGCAGCCGTTGCTGGCACATATGAGAGTCGCAATGGCAGGCAATGGGGGACCCGCCTTGTGCCAGGGCTGTGCCCGCGTTGCCCGCCTCTTCCCCTCTCCCATGTTTGGCCCACCCTCCACCACCTGATCAATGGACCCCCATTCTTCCCACCACCCCCCTTGTGTGCGTGCAGACTCCACGCTGTTGGTGACGGGCAGCGCCGACAAGAACATCAAGATCTGGGGCCTCGACTTTGGCGACTGCCACCGCTCCCTGTTTGCCCACGCCGACTCGGTCATGGCCGTGGCCTTTGTGCCCAACACCCACTACCTGTTCACCGCAGGTGCGTGGGAGGGGGCTGTATGCTGGCCTTGGCAGCAGAGGCAGATGGATGGGCGTGAGCAGTGTGCAGGAATGTGAAGCTGCGCCACCCACCCGCCCGCCTGGCGCTAGCTCACGCACCCGCCCTTCTGTCTCCCGCCCCCATCAGGCAAGGACAAGCTGGTCAAGTACTGGGATGCTGACAAGTTTGAGCACCTGCTCACGCTGGAGGGACACCATGCCGAGGTGGGGCTTAACGCCAGCTGGCATGCGCACTGGGTGCTGTTGCCCGACCTCCAGCCTGCCTTGCGTGCTCAGATGTTCCCCGACCACCTCCTTTGAGCACGTTGGCTTGCCACGGACTCCCGTTTGCAGGTGTGGTGCCTGGCAGTGGGCAGCCTGGGTGACGTGGTGGTCAGCGGTTCGCACGACCGCAGCCTGCGGCGCTGGGAGCGCACCGAGGAGCCCTTCTTTGTGGAGGAGGAGAAGGAGAAGCGGCTGGAGAGCCTGTTTGAGGCCGACCTGGAGGGGG
>VIYQ01004449.1:0-20151 GCA_009928355.1 Chlorella sp. CH2018 | reverse complement strand
TGAGTGGAGGGTCGGGGGGCGGGCACAAGGGCAACAGGTAATGGCAACAATGGGGAATGCAGCAGCCATGTGTAGATCAAGCATACACCATGTGCACACAGCCAAGATTGGCATGGTTCAGGGACCGACAGCAAGGCATCGCCACTGTTAGCTGGCGGCAGCGGCGGCGGCGGCGGCAGCGACGGCGGCAGCGGCAAGCCAACCCAACTCCCCGCGCCGCGGCGCAATGCTCCTCACCTTGCCGCGCTTCGTGCGGGGGTCCCGGGTGCCCAGGAAGGGCTTCACCAGCGCCTCCTCCAGCCGGGCCGCCCAGCCCCCGCTGCTGCTGGCCGCGCCGCCGCTGCTGCCTAGCGTGGCCCAGCTGCGTAGCGAGGCCATCAGGCCGCTGCTGAGCTGCCGGGCCGCCATGTTTGCTGCTGCTCGGAGCCTGTGTGGCGCTTGCGGCGTGCTGCAGCTGCTGTGGCGGGCGGAACAGAAGTGCGCTGCGGGTGATTGAGCGGCAGCGACGCCCAGCCCGGTACAGGTGACTGGCGCCGCCGCTGTGCTGCCGCTGTGCTGCCGCCGCACGGCCAGGGGCATCGCTCTAATGCCTTGAGGCAGCGCTACCCGAGCTGGATGGATGCACACTGATGGCAGTCAAGCTTACAAAAAGCTCAGGCTGTCTATGGGCCCAGCTGTGTGTCATCATTCCGTGTGCGTCAGAGCCCCCCGGGCTGGGCGCTGGCGGCGGGCGCGCCGGCGCACGCCGCCCCTCGTGACAAGGCTCATTCCACACCTGGCCTCTAGCTGTTTGCCAACTACCAAACGTTGTGCACGACACATTCTGCAGAGTAAGGCCACGGTTTGGAGCCCAGGCAGTGCACAGGCGGCGCGCCGGGAGCAGGGTTTCCTGAGCTCTGGGCTCAGAAGAGCTTGCCATGGCAGCCAGCAGCACTCCTTCTCTCCTCAACCCTCTACCAAGCAGGCTCACGCCCGCAAGCTCCCCTGACGCCGCGATTGGCGCGCGCTCAGACACTGCCAACCTGCGCGCCGGCGCACCGCCGCCCGTCCCGCCGCCGCCGCTCGCAATGGCTCGCCCGCGAGCTCTGCCCCTCCTCCTGCTGGCCTGCACCCTCGTGTGCATCATCCCCGTCTCGCTGGGGCTGACAGTACCGCTGGTGGCCAGCCAGCAGTGCTACAGCTCATTTGCCCAGCTCACAAACTCGCAAACAATCGCCGACGTCTGCGCTGGCCTGAGGGCGATGGGACAGGCCTGCCTGGTTGAGATGCAACAGGAGGCAGCTGCGGAGGAGGCGGCTGGCATTGCAGGCACCATCTCCAGCTAGTGAGCCTCCCTGCGGCTGTGTGTTTTGTTTGAGCTGTTCAGCTGGGAAGCGGTGGGACTCCTGCTCCCCACCCTCGCCCCTTCCTGGAAGACTGGTCAGCCGCACAGCACACGTGCGCACCCTTGCACGCTCGCGTGCATCAGACTATGAAGCACAGCCTCACGCTGCTCCCCACCTGAAGCCGCTCCCTACCTCGCTCCTTGCTGCAGTCAACAGATCCTGGGCACCTGCGGCATCTCCCTGCCTGCGCCCCGCCCACAACAGCAAACCAAGCCCGGTGAGGCACTCCAGTGCGCCCTGGCCGTCAGCTGGCATGCACCGCCTGCCAACCGCTACACCCGACTGCACTTACCCGTACCGCTTCCTAACAACTTGAGGAGTGCGCCTCATGTTGCACATTGCCACACCCCCGCCCGCCGCAGGCTGCTCCCAGAGCGATGTGGAGAACTGCTATGGCCTGTACGGCTCGCAGAACGCCGCTGGGTGCTATGTGGACAGCCCGAAATGCGACGCGCTGCGCGCGGAGCTGTCGAGCAAATTTGAGGCGTGCATGGACCGCAACGACAAGCGTGTGGACTGCTGCAGGAGCCCCTCCACCACTGCTTGCTGAGCAGCAGGGGATGGAGAGGGGGCGCGGCTCAAACAGTTGGGCAGGCAGGCGCTGGGCTGTGTCCTGCACGCTGCAGTACCTGCCACACTCCACCGCTTGCCAACAGACATGCCGGATCTTGCTTCTCGAATTGCTTGGCCATGCTGCACAGCCGCATCCTCCCCTGCGATAACTCTCGAGCAATTCTGCACAGCCACGACGGCTGCCTTGGCATGCTGAGCGGCAGCAGACTGTGCCCACTGCGTGGGCGGGCTGCCTGCAAGCCTCAGTCATGCCTTTGCTGCACCATGCATCTGTATATAACTTAATGGCAGCCATCCTGCTGCGCTGCGCCGGCACTGGGCTTCAGAAAGTGCAGCGCCGCTAGCACGAGGCCCAGTGGAGCATTGAGGAGGCATGCCAGTGTGGCTCACAGTTTGGTTGGCAACAGGTGAATGGATGGAGTAGAGGCATTGGCAAGTAGCAAGCAGCTTGACCAGCATGGCCTTGCGAGTGGGTTGGCTGCCGTGCCCGGCAGGCCCAGCGAGGGTGCGGGCCGCCGGCTGTGAGCATGGGCAGCAGCCTCCGCAGCCCGCTCCAATGTTGCAAGCTCTTCGAAAGCGTACAACAGTAGCACCAGCTGCTCAAACCACTGTGGGTGGCAGTGGCGGCAGGCAGCCCGAACGCACAAGGGGCCAGCCGGTGCCTAGTTGGCGGCGGCGGCGGCGCCGCGGCGGCATGGGCGCTCGGCCCCCTCCTGCACTCATCGCTCTCCGGTTGTGAGTACACCGCACCCCTCCTGGACGATCATGGCGCCCCGCCGGCGCACGGCGGCCCCCAGAGCCGGGGCGCAAGCCGCCTCTCTCGCCTCCCTGCCGGATGCCCTGCTGGAGCGCATCCTGGGCCTGCTGGAGCAGCGCGACAGGTGAGACGGGCAGGGCGGGCTGGATCGGTGTTGTGTGCTGCAGCTCCCGCTGCAGCTCCCGCCGCTGCCACCACCGCCTCTCTCCCCTGTTGACTGTCCTTGCTGCAGGCACCGTGCTGCGCTGGTCAGCCGGCGCTGGCACGCGGCAGCGCATGCGCCTGGGCTGCTGAATGAAGAGCGCCTGTACACCGGCAGCAGCGCGATGGCGCAGCTGCCCTTGTTCACCCTGGCTGCTGCGGCACGGGCCGCACGTGCGCAGCCTTAGCCTGCGCTGCAGCTACGCCTTGAACGAAGCTCAGCCCTGCGCATGGGAGGTGGCAGCGTGCCTTGCAGCATGTGCAGCGACAGCAGCAGGGTCGCTGCAGCAGCTGTCGTTGGACTTCTTTTGCGACGGCAACACCACGCTGTGCGTAACGTCGTGGTGCGATGCCCTGCGGCAGCTGCGGCAGCTGAATCTGAGCGGCAATGTCAACGGCACAGTGCGCATTGAAAGCAGCCTGGCTGCACTGACAGCGCTGACCCAGCTGGTGCTGCACGGGAAAGAAATCAGCCTGGACGCAGCAGCGCAGCTGCCACCTAATGTGGAGTACCTGAGGCTGTGCGAGCGGTCCAGCACGGCGCTGCCACACCAGGTGTGCTGTGCCTGTGGTGAAATGCAGCGACGAGTCCACTTGGAATGCAGCAGTGACTTGCGCGCACCTCACCTGGTTGCGACTATGCTTGGCCACTGGGCTTGGGTGTCTGGGTTGCTGCTGCGCCAACGCAACGCGCCATGCCCCACCTGCCGCAGCTGTCGCGCCTCTCCCGCCTCGGCGTGCTGGTAAGTGCAAACAGGGGGTGTCGAGCAGTGCCTGGGAGCCGCCAAGCTTTGCACCCATGCATTGCAGCGCGGGCTTGTGCTGTGGCCTGGCTTGCAACTGGCTGAGAGATACAGGAAAGCAAAGGCAGTGCAGGGTTCATGAACTGGGCTAGGCGGTGGGGCTGCAGCCAGACTCAGCCACTGCCGAACCGTGCAGTTGCGGCAGTGCATGTAGGCAGATCCCCCACACCCCTCCGCCTCTGCGCCTGTACCGGTTCCATCTGCAGGTGCTCTCCACACCGTTCTGCGACCCAGAAGATTTTGCAGTGCTCACAAGCCTGGGCCGCCTGGCGCACCTGTCGCTTGATCGCCCATGCTATGTGCCTGCCTGCCTGCCCCAGCTGACCAGCCTGGTTGAGCTGAAGCTGGAGGAGGTGGGCCTGGATATGGAGGCAGAAGAGGTCCAGGCGGCAGTGGAGGGCGCACTACAGCAGCTGACCGGGGTGAGCACATGGGCAGCGGCTGGGTGGCTGGCTGGCCGGCAGACCGGGTGCGGGCAGCCCCTGCAAACCTTGATGTTGGCCAGCTGAGAAAGGGTCGTCAAGCGATACATGCATGAATGCCAACAGCCTTATGACCCTGCCCCTGCTGCCAGCAGCTCACATTGCTGTGCATCGTTGATGTGCCTGAGCGCTGTCAGCCGCCTGCTGCGCTGGCGGGGCTGAGCCGCTTGCAGCGCTGCTGCCTCGGCAGTGCAATATTTGATCCAATGGAGCGGGCGGATCCACCCACGCCCCTGCCGGCTGGCCCCTGGACTGCCAGCCTGCGTGAACTGGGCACCAGCCTTGGTGTGCTGGCGTGCAGCACAGAGGTGCTATCGACAGCCACACAGCTGACCCCGACTGGCGCTCACAGATGGCGGCCTGGACAGCGACAAGGACCAGGGAGCGTTCTGGCAGTGGGCACACAGCCACCCCTCGCTGCGGCACCTGCAGATTGAATCGAGCAGAACAAGCATGATCTCGGGCGCCATGCTGTCCGACATTTGCAGTCTGGCATGCCGGCGGCGTGATGTCGAGGTCTCAACCCGACTGTATGACTGGGGTCACCTGTTTGACGATGAGTTTACCCTGTAAGGCGCTCTCCTTCTTGTGCCGCCTGGTGGCGCGTTGCCGTTTTGTTGTACCTGCCAGTGTATTTCTCTTGCCGCCGCACAGCTCCGTGTGCAACGCTGCAGGCATCGTACTAGCTGTTCATATGCCTTCGTGGCGCCTGTTTGTGCTGGGCCGCCAGCCGTAGCGCGCAAGAGGGCACGCTGCTCAACTGCCCCCGCTCGTGTAAAACACCGAAGAGTGGAGAGTCTCACACACCATGCAAGCACGGGGGGGTGCGAATGCGCTATGGGAGTGGGTGCGCAGCCGCCCGCCGCTGCGGCAGCTGCAAGTTGACATGGGAGAAGATGTAGAGCTGCCAGGCAGCACAGTGCATGCCATCTGCAGCCTGGCGCGCGCGCGGCCGGCACTGGATGTGTTGACAGTGCAGGCTGAGCAGGGCGGCACGTTTGATGAGGGGTTGAAGATTCACTGGTGATGACTCCTCTTTGTGCTGTGCCGCCAGTTGCCGCGCGTGCTGGCGCGCTGTTCAACTGCCGCCTACTCTTGTAAGCTGCCTTAGAATCTCACACATCCATCAAACACTGGGGTGCAGATGTAAACGGTTGGCATATGGGCAGGCACGCGGGCGTTGCCACATTGCAGCAACACTTGGCGCGGCCGGCTGCTTAGCGCTCAACGGTGGGTGGAGGCTTGCATGTGTGGGAACGTGAGCGGCACACAGCTGGGACGGAGGCTACACTGGGGCACTGCTTCCAGTGCAGGCGTGGCCGGCAAAACCAATGAACCGATGATTGCCGCACTGTTGGCATGGCCCGCGCCTGCAGCCCACTGTTCAGTTACAGCAGTCAGGAAACCGTTTGGTCGCAGCGCAAAAGGGGCGGCCATGCGCGCCAGCCCCCATTGCTGGCGCGCACAAAACAAGCGGCGGCGGGCAAGCAAGTGCAGCGTGCAAACAAGTGCGCTGTGCTGGCGTCGGCCACGAGGGGAGGAATGGGATCTATTTCGTCAAAAGAGGATCTGCACATGCGAATCCACGTATGTATCTCGGGAATGAAAGGTGAGGGGGGTTAGGCAGGGCAAACACGATGGGCAGCGCGGACAGGTGGTGTCGGTGTTGGGGCAGAGGGGCGGTGGTAAACAAAAGAGTGTACAGACGGCACGCGGGGCGGCCAAAAGGTGTGGGGTTGTGGAGGGGGAGCGCACGGTGCAGCAGCAGGCTGGGGAGTGCCGCTCAAAAGAAGGTTAGGGACAGATTGGTTTTGGCAAAAGAGGATGGGGGTCTGAGTGCAACTGAGAAGGATCGAGCGAGGGTTTTGCTGCGAGGCCACACTCTGCCGGGCATTCAGGCACACATGTGAGGCCGAGCCGGGGCAGCACAAAGGGTGGGCGCTCAAAGGGCGGAGACAGGGTCAGATTCCGAGGAACAAACACGAACACAAGTGCAGGGGGCAGGGGGCAGCGCAGCGCGGGGTGCTGCCGCAGCTGCGCCAGTCACAGAACAAGGCCGCAAGCCCTGGAGTCATTCAGGCAGGCTGGCCTGAACTGCAGCCATCAGCTCAAGAAGCTGGGCTGAGCTGCAGCCATCAGCTCATCGGCTTTGTTGGGTTCAGCTGCTGGTGCTGCCCTCTACTGACCCTGCCACTGGGGCAGCAGCAGCCGGGCCGGCGGGCGCTGGCCAGTCCCACCAGCGAGCCCGCGGCCGAGCCCGCAGCTCCTTGCCAGCTGGCTGCGGGGCATGCGCAGCAGCAGCAGCAGTGGCATGGCCGGCGGGGCGCGGTGTGTGAGCAGCAGAGGGGCGGCGGCGCCGCCAGGGCCACTCCCAGCCAGGGTGGGGGATGGGCGTCGCAATGCGGATATCCAGAGGCACTGAGTGCACCGCAAAGTCACTCTGCAGGGTGGGAGGGCAGGAGGAGGTGAACACATCAGCATACATGACAGCAGGGTTGGATGGGGAAGGAGCGTTTTGGCGGCAGGGGGCCGGAATGCACAGCAGCGGCGACTGCTGACTATGCAAGCACACATTCTACAGGCCGGTGCTGTACTGCTGCAGCGGCTGCAGCCCAGCCGCCAGTCAAGCCGCAAGTGGGGTGCAAGCTGCGCTCAACCAACTGCACACGCAATCCCTGCCTGCCCCTGCCAGCCCCCACCTGCAGGTGCAGCGCGGGGCGGGGCCCCAGGTGCAGGCCGCGCAGCAGCGGGCCGTCCGTCACATCCGTCAGCAGCTTGTTCTGCGGCACAGTGAGCAAGCAAGTACCGCCGATGGGCGAATGGTTGGTGGCACACTTGAGAGGCACAAGAGAAGCGGCCCTCGATCCAAGCCGATTGCCTCGAGCATGTGCAGCCAGCCTTCTGTGCAACCGCTACTCAACCCACCTCAGCGGCCTGCCAGGCGCGGTGAACCATGGAGGCGGGCAGCTGCACGCGGGCGATGAGGTAGTCGTTGCGCCCCGCAGGCTGCAGCTGGCGCAGCACGCCCAGCATGCCCAGCGTGACCGCCAGCCTGCAGGGCAATCGCAGGGCAATCGCAGGGCAAGGGCTGTTGAGCAGGTGGCAGCAGGGCGGAATGCATCAAGCTGCAAAGATGCATGCTGACAGCCGTGCAGCCCAACACCAACGCCGGCATCCCTGGTCTTACCCCCACCCTCACCAGCTGAAGAAGGCCGACACGTGGCCCACCACAGGCAGCGGCGGCCGCTGCTCCGCAGAGTGCAGCGGCAGGCGGGGGCGCGGCTGCTGCATGATGGACACCTCTGCAACCGCCTCGCGAGCATCAACGCTGCTGCTGCCGGTGCCGGTGCCGCCGCTGCCGGCCTTGCCAGCATCAGCAAGAGCGGGCCCCACGCCGTCCACCCAGGCACGAGTCACATTCTCCAGCCCTCGGCCATCCACCCGAATGAACAAGTCAATGGGCGGGTCCTGCTGCTGCTGGCCGCCCCGCCCCAGTAGGCGCTGCCAGAAGCCTGGCTGGCGCTGCGGCTGCTGTGCGGGGGCGGGGCTGCCGGTGGCACCATCTGCACTGCCGGTGGGCGCGTGCCGAGCGTGCGCCTCGGCGGCATGCCCATGCGCCGCGGCTGCTGCCGGTGGGAGCTTGGGAGGGGAGGTGGGCACCGGCGCACCCGCTGCCACCGCCGCGGGGCAAGGCTCCAGGGTGGCAACCGCCCGCAGCGGGAACATGGGCGGCGCCACCAGCTCTGTGGCTGCCACGTCACCGGGGCGTGGCAGCGAGGGCAGCATGGGGAGGGAGCGCACCATGAGCCGGCCTTCCAGCGCAGCTGCACGTAGGGAGGGGAATGGCAGGTGGGGTCAGGTGAGCTTACGGAGACGGACAAGCGGTGGCAGCTCAGCACAGGGGGGCAGGACTGCAGATGTGGCAGGAGAGCGCAAGGCAGGGGGACAGTTGGAGGTGGGTTGTGCGGTGTGTGCAAGCTACAAGAGGGCATGGCAAGGGCGGCCACCCACTGCCCGTCACCCTCCCGCAAACCCACCCACCCACCTTGGCAGATGCCCAGCAGGCGGTGGCGGTAGGTGGCCATGCGATGGGCTGCAAACACACCCCGCGGCTGCTGCGCCGTGCCGGGGATGGGGCCGTCATCCAGGCTGGCGCTTGCAAGGCTGGCACCTGCTGTGCCTGCTGCCGCCAGGCGCTGCGCTGCCGCAACATCCACATTGTCCTCTTCATCCTCCGATCCACCCACAGGCTCTGAGGAGGAGGGGTCACGCCGCCAGAAGGGAGACCAGGGCAGCCGGCGGGGCGCCGCCGTGCCGCCGCCCGGCGCCACCACGGCCGCTGCCGCCGCCAGGGCGCTGGCGGGGTTGCTGCCGCTGCTGCTGCCGCTGCCGCTGGGTTTGGTGTCCGTGACGTGCTGCCCAGCCAGAATGTACAGCTGGCGTCCCAGAGGCAGGTACTGCGGCGCTGCGCGCATAGGAACAGAGGCTGCTGCACTGAGGGGCATAGCCACCATGCGCGCCGCCGAGCCTGCACGCTCCACTGCAGCCCGCACCGGGGGTGCGGCGGCTGCCAGTGCTGCAGACCCCACACGCCGCAGGGGCGGGCCCCAGCGCCAGCGCAGCCCGCTGCCAGGCGGCTTGCCGGACATGGCGGCCGCGGTGCTGGCCTCAGCTGCGGCCGCCGCCGCTGCTGCTGCAGCATCCACAGCCGCCTGGCCCTGCTGCCCCAGCACCGCCGCCGTGACTGCAGCAGAGGTGGCAGCTGCTGCCTCGGCAGCTGCCGCCTCGGGCGCCCCGAGCAGGGCAGGAGCGCTGGCGCTACGAGCCAAGCTGCGCACACCCGACAGCAGCCCCGCCTCCGCCACCAGAGCGCCACCGCTGCTGCTGCCGTCGGCTGCCACGTGGCCGGCCACCCGGTGCAGCCGCTGCTGTGCACCCATCAGGCGGGAGGCTGCCTGGATGCTGTTGACGCTGCCGGCGTCCGCAGGGGATGCACCGGTCACCGCCGCTGCAGCAGCAGCCGTGGCCAGCACAGCTGCCTGCGCCACTGCTGCAGGCCGCGGCGCCTCGCTGTCTCCGCTTGCGGTTTCCTTTGCTGCAGGCGCAGCTGCAGGCGCAGGGGCGGGCACTGACGTTGCGGCAGCGGCAGCCGCTGCTGCCTCGGAGCCTGCCAGCTGGCGGCGGTTGAGCAGGCGAGGGATGGGGTCATCTGGATTGATGTAGTTTCGGATGCGCTGGTCCCACCCGCACTCTGCCACAGTGGCAGCCAGGGCGGTGTTGCCAAGGGCGGGGGTGGCAAAACCGTACACGCTGCAGGGTAAGAGGGGAGGCCGTGCAGTGAGCACATTTCCAAACAGAGGAACAGCACTGCTGACAGAATGAGCCTGTGCCCTGGCATGCCAGGCTGCAGGAGCTCCGGCAGCACCCAGCAAAGCGGCATGAGTTCCGGCAGCACGCAGCAAAGCGGCATGAGTTCCAGCTGCATCCACAAGCGGCAGCAGCACCCACCTGACGGTGCCATGCTGGCTGGGCGGCAGGTGCTGCAGCAGGCGGATGGCGCAGAGGGAGGCCACGGCGCCGCCCAGGCTGTGGCCTGCCAGGGAGAACAAGGGAGAGGTGCAGACAGCCAAGTGAGGGCTTGGAAGCAGACATGGACACCCAGCAACATACCACCAGCCCCGTTCTCCATCCCACCACCGGGACCCCCTCCCTCCGCTGCCGCCCCTGCTGCTCACCCGTCAGCACCAGCCGCTTCCCGCGCGCCCGCGCCTCCGCATACAGCTGCTGGATAGGGATGGAGCGCGCCCGCGCCAGGAAGCCTCGGTGGGCCAGCAGCGGCGGCCGGCCGCCAGGCGGGGTGGATGAGATCTCTGCGCCGCTGCTGTTGCTGAGCATGCCCGACTCAAGCACCACCTCCTCCTGCAGAGAGCAGGGTGATGGTAGGTAAAGCACAGCGAGGCATTGGTGGGCAGTGGGGCATGCATAAGCAGCGATGCAGTTGCTGGGCTCCATTGCACAGCAACCGCCACTCACAGCATGCCTGCTGGAACAGGCGGCACTGCTGGGCACAGGGGGCTGTGGCGCTCGGTCGCTCTCTCCCCCACACAGCACCGACCCCACGCAACCGGCAGCCGCGCACCTGGAAAGCGTTGACGTTAGTGGCCATGTCCCGCGGCAGCTTTGTGCCCATGAAGGCGACGTACAGGGCGTCGGGCCCCTCCCCCAGCAAGAACCTGCAGCAGCAGATGGGTTTGCCAGGAGATGCGCTTGGGGGCTGCTAATTGCATCAACAAAGCATCAGCACAGCGGACCACGTCGGCCACATTCTTGCAAGACTCTGCAACCAGCAGCCTGCCAACATCAAAACCTCTCCACACCGGCGCTCCCGCACCCCACGCCCCTTCCAGCCGCACCTATGCTTCACGTGCGGCTGCGCCCACTGCACCGACTTGAGCGTAACGAGGTGGGGCGGGAACTCGGCCTTCACGTCGTTGATCAGGCTCACAGACGTTTCGGTGCTGTGGTCCACAATCTGCGGCAGCAGGGGTGTGCCGCGCAGCAGAGGGCGGCCGCCGTGAGTGCTGCGCTCAATGATCGCGGCACACATATTTCAATCCTTGCCCCTGTCTAGAGGCATGTGTAATCCAACACTGCTCCCTTCTCCAACCCTGCTTCCTTCTGCAACCCCTCTCACCTTGTACACGTGCTCCGACAGGATGATGCAGTTCATGAGGTCCTGCAGCTCCTGCAGCCCCTCCACCTGCAGTTTGCACAGCACAGCACAGCACAGCATGAGGCCACACGTCATCCCTCTGAAGCACGTGTGTGGACAGCAGGGGCGCACCAGCAAATCGGCAGCACAGTTGGCATCAGCAGCAGCGATGTGCTGATGTCACAGCGATGAGCCAGCCGCACCTGCAGCTGGCGGCACGCCTCGCGCACGGCCGCGGTGTTGGCCAGCTCGCGCTGCAGCCGGTCCTGCAGGCCGCCAGGTGGAACAACAGGGTGCACAGGTTAGGCGGCCAACTGGCATAAGCCCTAGGGCGGCAGCACAGCCCTGCAGCATGAATGCTTCAGCCTGGCGGTACATGCAAGCTACATGAGCACCTGCCAGCCTGCACAGTCGACAGGCACCAGCCAATGCAGCGCAAGCACGGCTCGCCTGCAGGGGCTGCAGCGGGCGCGCCGCCAGCTGTGCCGCTAGGTTGGCGCTGTGCACGGTGAGCGCCTTCCACAGGAAGCCCCACTGGCGCGCCCCCGACAGCAGCGCCGCGACGCCCATGGCGCGGGGCAGGCGGGCGGCCTCGGGCTGCTCGCCGGGCGCTGCCTCGCCGCCGGCATTCTCAGCGCCCGCGGGCTCCTTGGCCGCGGCGCCGCCGCCGTGGCCGGGCGGCGCCGCAGCCTGGTGCCGGCCCCTGCGCTGCCGCTCCTCGTGCTGCTTGGGCCGCACGGGCAGGGCGCCCCCCAGGAAGCGAATGAGGGCACCGCTGGGCATAGTTCGGACGCTACGGCTCCATGAAAGGCAAGGGCACTGCCTGCACGCCTCCTGCCTGCGCGGTGATTCAGTGAGGGTGGGGCGTGCGGTCAGGGGCACAAAGGGTGCGCCCTGCGTCGGCGCAAGACCGGCCTCACGCCCAGGCCGCCGGTGCGGGCGTTTAACGCAGCCCGCGCGATGTCCAGCGGCTCGCACCTCGATGTATGCCCGGCTGCTCAAGCGCCGGGCCGCCCTCGAGCTGGGCGCGGGCGGGAAGCCCCTGGCTGCCGCCTGTCGCTGTGTTTTGAGCTTGCAGGTCGTGGGAAGCGTGATCCCAGGTATCGGGCTGCACTTCACGATGTGCGGGGGCCGCCGAAACGCAGCCTTCTGTCCGGCCCTGCCACGCAGGCCGCCGCATGGGCGCCTCCACCCAAATGCGCGTGCCCGGCGCCCTCACCCAGCGCTCCCTGGCCTGGTTGCTCGCGCGGCAGCACGCACAGGCCGCCTCCCACGCCCCACCCGCCTGGACCGCTCCCCGCACTCGCTGGGCAGCGTCCCCAGGCGCCGCAGCACCGCTCCAGGACACTCAGCAGCACCTTCAGCGCTCACCCAGTAGCCGGCAGGGCTCCAGGGCGCGCCAGCCACGCCCCGCCTGGACCGCCGGCGCCACCCGCCGCCACTCCGCCGTACGGCTCGAGCGCTGCCGCGTTAGCTGGCCGGGATGGAGTCCGCACTCAACTCGGCGCTCACCAAGGGCGGGCGCATCGTGGACCTTGCCTACGTGAGGGCCTGGGGAGCAGTGCGGGCGACGGGAGGAGGGAAGGCCGGCTCCTGTTGTGGTTGCCGGCATGCCGCGGCAGCGCATGCGCCGGCCGCTTGCGATTGCCCAGCAGCTGGTGCCTCTGCTGACAGCCGGGCTCACCTCTCCCCCTGGTGCAGGCCGCCATTGTCCACCAGCTGGGCATCACGCAGCGCTTCTTCCCGCAGGCACGCCACTTGCCTGGCACCGGCTCATCTGCATGCTGCAAGTGATTTGCTTGCCGAGCCCTTCACTGCAGCTGCTGCCTGTGCTTGAGCACTGCTCAAGCTCACCGCTGGCTTCGTTGCATCCCACTTGCTTCTTGCTGCTGTCCCGGGCGTTGGCCGGCGGCTGGACCTGATTGATTTCCACGCAGTGGCTTGAGCACCAACTGAATCCAGCCTGCGCTCGTTGCCAAACATCTGTGTGGGTGCAGGGCTTTGGCCGGCTGGACCTGATTGATTTTCACGAGGATGTGCGCACCTTCCAGAGCTGGCCCCCCGCACACTTCAGCCAGCAGGTGGGGAGCGGCCCGGCCGTGTGGGCAGCCGCCGAGCAGCTGGGTTCGGCTGCCTGCGGTGCGCCGCTCAAGCGGCCTGCAGATGCTCATTGACGAGCGCCTCACTCTTCGCAGCTGCCGTGGCACAAGCGGGCTGAGCAGCCACGCCTCGGCCTGCCTGCCTGCTGCTGCCTGCTGCTGCCTGCCGCTGCCATCCGGTGCCCAACACACAGCAGCCCCCCGGGCCCCTGCCAATGCCTGGCTTCCTCTCATCCCTGCCAGCGCCTGCCTTGCATCCTCCCTGCCAACGCCTGTCTTCGTCTCATCCTGCAGCTGCCGTGGCGCAAGCTGGTTGAGGACACGTATGGCGGGCACGGCTACAAGGTGTTCAAGGCCTCGTTCCGCACGCCCTGCCAGGGCCGGGTGAGCTTTGCACCATGGCATTGCTTTCTTGAGGACACGCAAGCAAGCACTGCTTCTTGTGCTGTCGTGAGGAGTCAGACGGCGCCCGCTGCACGCCACAGCACCGGTGTGCACCTGATCCGGCTTCAGCGGCGGCTCAACCCCCTGTAGGTGTACGACGCGATTCATTCCCATCGGCTTGATCCTGTAATTAACCATACTTGATCCTGTAACAAACCATACTGTACTCAACGCCCTGCAGGTGTACGACGCGCTGCCGCCCGAGAGCCGCACCGCGCACGCTATGCTCATTATGCCCGACAAGCCCGCTGAGGTGCGCTGGGGCGGCAATGATGGGAGTTGTGAGGGGGCGGCAATGGGGGGCAATGCAAAGGCCGGCAAGGACGGGAGTTGCAAGGGTGGGGTGGCTCTGGTGACAGCCACGGAGCCCAGCATCATGGTCCGATCCAGGAATGTGGGCGGGCACACATGCTCTAGCCGCAGCCGTGTGGCTGAGTGCGTGAAGAGTGCTGGCGGCGGGCGCACTGGACCCCACCAGACTGCCACCTGCATCCCAATCGCACAGGGCGCGCCCTGCGTGGTGCACCTGGCGGCCACCGGAGACCATGGCTACACGCGGCGCACACACCTGGGCCTGCCACTGGTGCAGCAGGTGAGGAGCCGCCTGCATGCCATCTTTTTGCTGTGTTGTACTGGCTGCTGCGCCCCCATGCTGCCTGGATACGGGTGCTGCAGGTAAGCCTCTCCTCGAGAGCCTGCTGCGCCTCTTGACCGCGAGCTGTTGCCTCGCCCTCTGCAGCACCACAGACATGCACACCTGCCCTACATTTGTGCCCGTTGCACTGCAGGGCATCGCCACGCTGGCGCTGGAGTCGCCCTACTATGGAGAGCGCAAGCCGCACTACCAGCAGGGTGAGGAGGGGGCACAGCTTGCTGTGGCACAGTGCTGCTGGGAGCGGGCATCATGTGTTGCAAGTGCAGGCGATGTCGCTCCCCCATGCATGTCGCAGCCTGTTGCTTTGTGTTCGAACTGGCCCTGCCTGCAGGCGCCCAGCTGCTGCACGCGTCTAGACCCTCTTCTGCTGCCTCGAGGCGCTGTGTTTCAAACGAAACTGCATGCTGCAACCCTACATTTGCAGGCGCCAAGCTGCTGCACGTGTCGGACCTGCTGCTGCTGGGGCGGGCAACCATTGAGGAGTCGCTGCTGCTGCTGCACTGGCTGGGCAACGCAGGCCACGAGCGCTTGGGTGAGCGTTGTGCTGGGTGTGCTGCTGCGTGCTAAGCGGGGCCCATCGCTTGCAGCACTCCATGTTCCGGCCCTCTGTCTTTCGCGCTCAGTAAGGTTGTGTTCCAGACATCAACCCAAGTCATCATTGTCGCCCTGCTGGTGCAGGCATGTGCGGGCTGAGCATGGGCGGCGTGCACGCCAACATGGTGGCATCGCTGTACCCGGGGCCGGTGGCGCTCACACCACTGCTGTCCCCTCGCTCCGCCGCCGGCGCCTACTGCTCCGGGGCGCTGTACCATGCCACCGCTTGGTCGCAGGTGGGCGCACCTTGTTTGCTGCACTTGTTTTGCCAGTGGGGGCCTGCAGACATTCATGTACACACACAAACAGTAGGCGGGTGTGCAGCGCGTGCCTCTGGGGGCAGGGAGCAGTGCTGCGAATCAGCGGTTGACGGGCACCGCAGCCATCTGCCAGCCACCGCCCCCTCTCCATGGCAGATCCTGGCCGACCTGCAGATGCAGGTCCTACCCTCCCTTGTCCTGCATCTCCAATCATTTCCCTGCATTCAACCCCTGCCTTGCCACCATTCCCGCCCCGCACAGATCCTGGCCGGCCTGCAGCGCCAGGATGCAGCCGGTCCTGCACCTGCCTTTTCTTGCACCTCCATTCAGCCCCTGCACTCAACCCCTGCCCCGCGCTGCCACCGCCCGCCCATCCTGAGCAGATTGTGGCCGACCTGCAGCGCCAGGAGGAGAAGGTGCTTGCAGCGGTGCAGCACGCGGGGCGGGGCAGCGAGCTGATGGGGCGGGCGCGCTGGTGGGTTGACTCCCGCACACAGCAGCAGAAGGCGGAGGCGGCAGCAGCGCAGCAGCGGGAGGAGGAGCGTGCGGCGGCGGACGCGGCAGCGGATGCCAGCAGGGAGGTGCAGGCGGCGGCGCATGCGGCGGCAGTGCAGGCGGCGAGCCGAGCTGAGATGGAAGGTGCAGCAGGCAGCAGGGCGGGCGGCGGGCGGCAGCAGCAGCAGGGCGCGGATACGGAGCCTGCCAGCAGCGGCGCAGCGGGAGCATCAGGGCAGGAGGCCAGCAGCAGCTTCCAGTGGCAGGCGGTGGGGCGCTGGGCGGGGCGGGTGTCGCGGGAGTTGCGCAACGACATGGGCCAGGTAGGTGTAGGTTAGAGTGCTGGTGTCGCGAGCTGGGCCGGCTAGCTGCATGGCGCCTGCTCCAACCTTGCTTCGCTGCGGCTTGGTTCTTGCAGCCCTGTCTGGCTTGGTTTGCACCGCGCCTGCTTCAGCCCTGTCTGCCACCAGAGTGGAGGTGGTGGCAGCTCAGAGAGAGTCAGCGCTGGCCCAGACGGGGGACTGAGCCCTGCTTTCTCTGCACGTGCAGCGGCTGGAGCGGGGCACAGCACACACAGCAGCCGCCCTTCAGAGAATGCTTCTCTCTTATTTCTGTCTCTCTTCCCTTGCAGGTGGAGCGGCTGGAGCGGGACCACCAGCACGAGGCGGCGGTGGCGCGCCTGCACACAGTGCTGGAGACGTACACCGACGTCACCCGCTTTCCCAAGTGAGTGCTGCCAGTGTCTGCTGTGTATGAATGCGTCCAGCTTGGTGCGCCGGCATGCAATGCGGTGCTGGCGGCGAACACCGACGTCACGCGCTTCCCAAGTGAGTGCCTGTCGTTGCCTGCCGGTATGCCTTTCTGCCGGCCGCACCGCGCAGCTGCCATGCTGACGCAGCCTCCCGCCCCTTTCGGACACACTCCACTTCACCCTGCCTGGCCCTCTTTAAAATCAATTAGAAATTAACAAAACATTGAAAATTGTGTTCTTAATTTTTCAATCTTTTGTTCTGACAGGCCGCGCCGCACCGACGCCACCGTGATTGTGGGAGCGCAGCAGGATGCGTACGTGTCGCCGCAGAGCATCCTGGAGCTGCAGCAGCACCTGGCAGGCAGCGAAGTCAGGTGCGCATGGGCGGGCTGCTGCCGGTTCTTTGGCTGCATCTCACGCAGCGCAGGAGCGAGCCAGGCGGGCTGCCAAGGCACTGGGCCCGATGGCCGTGCATCACCAGAACCGTACTCGCTCGCTAGAACCGAGCTCGCTCTCCTCTGTAGCACACTGCTCATCCTCTCATCCTCCCTCCCCGCCCTCGTCCCTGGCTGGCAGGTGGGTGCCGGGTGGACACGTCACCTCTTTCCTGCTGCACCACCGCTCCTTCCGCCGAGCCATCATCGACTCGTTGACCAAGCTGGCGCAGCCACCACCGCTGGCCACCACAGCCGCAGAGTGATGGGTGCGGCGTGCGCCAGCCGCGCCAGCCGCCGCGGCGCAGTGATGCGCGCGGGACAGCTTTGATTGATCACGAACAAACGCAGCGGCTGTGGCCGGCATCTGCTGGACGCGCCTTGCTGCAACTTGCGCCTGACCCGTGACAGGATAGTGACTGCACGACCAACCAACACACCAAACCAACCTTGCTTCCCAGGCCGATGCGGCAGCAGCGATATGCCGCTTGCATGCGCACCCCACCTGCCATTGAGTTTTGATTGCTTTTCCGCCGCTTCCAGGCTCCTTTGCCCACGTAGCTTGCAGACGCCGCATTGAGTCTGCAGGCACAGCTTGCCTAGCGTTTAATTGCCCCTTTGATTGAGGCGCTGCGCCTGTGTAAGCCGGCCAGCTTCTGCTGTTATGCAAGGCATGAGAGAGTGTATAGCAAGCTGGCGGGCCCGCCGACAGTGGTAGGTGCCAGCGCCGTCAATCGCGACGAGTCCCTTCCAACCCAGGTTGCAATGCTGGTACCGCAGCCCACTGGAAAGACGACACGTGTTATTGACTCAGTCCTGCTTCAGAGCCACACACGGGATGCTCAGCAGTCCAGGCCCACTGCTGGAGCTTTGGCAAGAAACGCACGACCAAGTCCTCGCCGACGAACGAGGCGGGCGGCACCGGTCGGTGCCGCCGGCATCTGCAGTGCCAGGGCATCTGGTCAGCAAAGCCTTTCCTCGCTGCCTTCGTGCATCGCTGCAGCCTGCAGGCGGCCAGCTCCGCTTGCAAGCCGCTGGGGCCAGCGGGCTGAGCCCTCACCCGGCCCGCGGCCCGCTTTGTATTTTCCGCGCTGTTAAAAGCTTTGTCACGTCTTCATACTACTGAATCGAGCGCCTGGCGCGGTGCCGCGGCTTGCGAGCCGCCGCTTGGGCGCGGCCGGCCTACGTGCAGCTCCTGAGGCCCGGCAGCCTCTTGGCAGGCTGATACAGCTGCCCCGGTCTGGATGGCCCGGCCTGCAGCACCCGGGCCGCGGGGCCAGCGCCGCCGCCTGCTGCCGCTCGTGCTGCTGCTGGTCCTGCTCGCCGCGGCTGCCCCAGCAACGGCGCAGCAGCTGACACCCCTTCAGGGCCGCAACGCGTGAGTAAGGGAGTGTGCTGGTTTGATAGCGTGCGCAGAGGCATGCAAGCTGCTGCGCCTCCTGCCGGCTGCACCCAGCACCGACATGCTGCTAGTTCCTCTGCCAAACCCTTACGTGGTCTGCCCCATGCTTGCTTGCCACACAGTCCGCTGCCGGGTGTGACAGACGTGTATGTGTCAGCTGTGGTCGACCACCTGGTGGCGGTCAACGATGCCGACTACCGATTTGAGGCGGGTGCTGGGGGGAGCGCAGATGGCAGAATGGGTCCTTGCGCAAAGCAGCAGCGCCTGTTTGCAGGCATTTGCAGGCCGGCGGTTCTAATGCTGTGCCCATGATGCCACACCCTGTTACCAGCCACAATGCTCTTCTATGCTTTCCTGCTACCCAGGTCGTGCTGTACATGCTGCTGACGTGGCGCGACCCGCGTGCACGCCTGGCTATCGAACGGGCCACCGAGGCAGCGCTCACAAACGCCAGCTACAACAACGGCAATGGCTGCGAGGTGGGCTTGCTGTGTGGTGGCTGCGTGGGGACGGCTGGGGCGCTGCAGCTACCAGGTCCTGTGTTCACCAACAGGCAGACATCAATGGCCAACCCATGCCCTCCACCCTCCCTCCCTTCCGCTGCGCAGCTGCCGTGCACCACCATCTATGCATGGACAGCCAACCCGGACGCACAGCCATACTGGTGAGGCGGTTTGCTTGACAGTGACCGTGTGCTGGTACATGGCAGGGCAGGCACCTGTTGTGGCTGCTGCGCCTGCTGCAGTGCTGTGCCTGAGCAGGCTGCTGCAGGTGTTGGCCGACTGACCTTGGACCAACGCTCTCCCCTGCCCGCACGCCCACCCGCATGCAGCTGCGACGACATCTGGCTGCCACACTTTGAGTTCATCAACGTCCGGGGGTTCAGCCAGGTCAGCAACCCGCCTGTGCAAGAGGGAACAAAGCAAATGGCCCGCCTGCTGTCATCTGAGTGTGAGGCCCCTCCTCCTTTGGATGTCTGCCCTCCCCGCCACCTTCCAACTACCTGCACCTCTCTGTCGTTGCACCTCCCTGTTCCTCCTAAACAGGACCGCGTGGTGCGGTACGGCGTGCGCGTGCCCTCCGACAGCAGCAGCGATGCGGTGGGGTGGTGGGTGCACATCCAGGTGAGGCGGGGGACCTGTTTTTGTTTTGGGTGGCATGATGGCATTTGCATCCCGAGCCGCAGCGTCTTGTGGTGCTCGCAAGCCACGCCTCGGCAGTGAGCATAGCTGCGCGCGCACGAATTGCCGCCAGCAGTTTATGGCGGGCATTCCGTTGCGACTCACCCTGCATCATCCGCATGCCGCCCTGCCCCGCTCAACCGCAGGGCGAGTTTTACACGCCCCTCCAGTTCAGGTCTTTCCCCTTCGACAAGTGAGCCGGGCTTTGCAGTGGCTTGCAATGCGCCCTAGGCTTGTGGGCAGCATGCTGCGCGCCATGCACGAAAAAGCAACTGGCTGCCTGGCAGCGGCGTCACGCAGGCATGCGCTGCGTGTGCATATGCGTATTATCCCCCCACCCCGGCAGGCAGTACCTGCCTGTCCATGTGCATCACGGCAAGTTTGTGAGCTCACACCCAACAGCCCTGGTTATCTGTCCATCCTCCCTGCAGGCAGTACCTGTCTGTCCAGGTGCAGTATGGCAACAAGTTTGCGCCCAACTCCACCGTCAACATCGTCCCATCAGGTGCGCAGCTGGCATGGCGGCTGCTGCCGCTGCCGCTGCTGCGGCCGCCGCCGCTGCTGCCTGCTCGTCTGAAGCACCGGCTGCTAATCCTTGGCACCTGAAACCTAGCTGACTCTCTGTGGCGATGCTCCCCCTTTCATGGTACCCGCCCTGCAGCCACAGGCACGCAGCTGTACGAGCCCAACACCGGCGACAAGCTGAGCGGGTGGACTGTGCAGGGCGTGGAGGTGAGCCTTGGCATGCGTTGGTAGCATTGCATTGTCGCCAGCAGGGGGCGTTCATTTGAGTGTGCAAGTCTCGGGAACACATGGTTTGAGCTGCTGCTCCCCTGCCACAGCATGCACTTGAGCAGGCAGCAGGGTTGTGTCGATCCCCACCACCGCCGCTGCCCCACCACTGTTGCTCTCTCCCCACCCAC
>VIYQ01004439.1:0-47020 GCA_009928355.1 Chlorella sp. CH2018 | reverse complement strand
GGGGGGAGGGGGGGGGAATGTTCCTTTGCCTGTCTTTGCATGGGACCGCACAGTGGCCCATCACTCATTCTCTGATGTGCACAGCCCTATGGCTGTGCAGAGGTTGATATCAGTCTGGCGGCCGACTATGTTAAACTGCTGCACATCATTTTGGAAAGCGATGTTTGGCGCAAACACGTGTCCGCCATAGGTGCTGATCTGGCGCTTCAGCAGGCCATTGTTGGCACGCTGCGGGCGCACTGCGTGCCGGCCCTAACAGCGGCGGTGCAGGACGAGCTGCCGGCTGGGCTGCCGGAAGGCGGCCAGGCCATACATCTGCTGCGGATGCTGCCCAGTGTGCTGCAGCATGCCAGCCTGGCGCCTGCTCGGCGGCAGCGAACTCGGGGGGCGGTGGCAGAGGTGGAGCATGCCGCAGCCCTCGTCCGGTCACTCGCTGCTGAGCGGCCCAGTGGAATGTCCAATGAAATGCACCTTGCATTGCTTGAGCGTGCAGTTGGATTGCTCGGAGGCTGTTGTCAGAGGGTAGTGCTGGACACCCAGGCAGCAGGCGGCACACCGCCGCAAGCAGCGCCAGCAGACGCCCAGGCAGAGCAGCATGCAGCAGGCTGGCTCGTTGCAGCGCTGCTGCCTCAGCTCAAGTCCAGCATTGCAGCTGTGGCGGGCAGCCTTCAGCTACAGCAAGGCTCAGCTGAGGCTGAGCCGTGGGTTAATGACCTGAGCACCCTTTTTGGGGACCTGGCCGAACCTCTTTTTATGATGTCTGGCCTGGAACTCACAGCAAGCGGCCCCCAGCAAATCTGCACCTGGCTAGCGGCAGCAGCCGCTGGGCTGCAGCTGTTGCCCCTATGCACGCAGCTCCTTGAGGGGGCCGCGGCGGCGCAGCCTGGCGATGTGGCGGCAGTTCTGAAATGCAGCATCTGCCTGACAGCGCTGCTTGTGGACGACTTGCAACAGCAGGCACGACGGCTGCTGGCTGTGTTGAAGCAGTGGTGCAACAGCCAGCAAGATTTGCCGCCAGAGGAGGCAGCTGCCTGGGACAGCCTGCCAGCGCTGCTGTGGGCACTGCACACCAGCCTGTGCCGCTTCACGGCAGCGCTGGGGCCCCCCAATGCTTCGCTGCGCTTGCCTGGGCTGCAAGTCACTGCAGCTCATTGGCGCTTCTTGCTTTCCACCCTCAACACTCTGCTCCTCGTTACCGTGGCGGCCCATCGCCTCAGCTCATGGCGGCGTGCAACCAGCCCGCCGCGCTGGCAGCTCCACTCCCTCCTTGCGGTGCCGCAGTGAGTGGCCCAAGCTTGAATGAGGGGAGATGCATTGTGTGCGACAATAAGGGTGGTTGGGCAGGCTGATTCTGACTCAGGCAGCTGCACCGCGGGCTAGCACTGAGGTTATGACCTGTGGGCTACACCCTCCCCCATCCACCAAAGCAGGGAGGTGCTGGCCCAAGTGCAAGCCATGTGTGCTGGCCACGTTGCCGCCGTCCAGCTGGCTTGCGCCGCCGCCGCAGCATCGTTTGCTGTCCCTGGCCCATCAGACCATCTTCATGAAAGTGCACTGGCTGTTGTCCTGCCGCTTGTGGCTGGTGCACTGCCCGAGGCGGTTCGGCCAGCACTGCTGACATTAATGGATACGCTCGTCAACCGCGCACGCCAGGTGTGTGGGTGGCGGGTGGCACCGGTTCCCTGTAATTGTTGCAGCCAACCAGCGTTTCTGTTGGGCGGAGCCTCTCCCTGTAGGGTAAGGCTTAGCAGCTGCTGAAGACAATCCCGCTGGCTGAAACCGCTGCAGTGGTTACTTGCTGGAAGAGCTGGAGCGGCCGGGGCCAAGGTTAATATGTGTCACAAGCTAACCAGGTGGTAACATGCGCTACAACCCTGCGCAGGACTCCAACTGGAAACTGGGACGTGCAATTAATCTACGTTTGTTGCTGGACTGCCCGGCTGCCAGCCTGGCCGCTGCTGTGGCCGGCAGCAGCCTCCCCAGGGTTGCGCTGGAGCTGGCTGCAAGCCTGGAAAGTGAAGGGGACCCCGAAGCAGCCGAGCAGGTGGGAAGTGCAGGGGGTGTGGGATTGCTGCTGTGGTTGACTCGAAAGGGTGGACCTGCCAGCAGACCTGGGGCAGTGGGCAGCGGCCGTCGCCGACCGGGCCGGCTGTTCTGGACAGTCTCCTGACAGGCCACTGAAACCCACGTCTTGCCACGTCTTGCGTGCAGGCCAAAGCGCTGCGGTGCTGTGTGTCCCGCCATGCTTCAACACTGGCGCAAGCCATGTCTGCGGCCGCTGACTCTGCTGCTGCTGCGTGCGATGCGCCCGGCAACCTTCCGGAGCAGCTGCGGCAGGCAGCCCAGCAGCTGCAGGGCAGGCAGTTCCAAGACTTGAGCGATGTGCATGATAAGGAGCAGCTGCTGCAGCAGGCCGCAGCCCTGATGCAGCAGTACTACGCCCTGCCTGCCGTGGCAGCAGAGCGGCAGCTGGCGCTGGCGCAGGCGGCAGCTGGCCGCTCGTGCGCCTACCTGCGCTGCGCCAACCTGGGCGGCGAGGGGGGACCGGCGCCGGGGCAGGGCGCCGGCAGCATGCGGTGCAGGTGGGTGGGTGACAGATGGCATGGTCGAAGAGCACGCACAAAGCTGAACTGCCGCTGTGTTTGCTGTGGGACTGCTGTGTGCCTGTTGACCACAGCATGCCCTGCCTCCCTTCTCTGCGCAGCGCCTGCCGTGCGGTGTGGTACTGCGGCACCGCCTGCTCGCATGCCGACTGGCGGGAGGGCGGGCACCGCCGCGTGTGCAAGGCGCTGGGCGCGGCGCGACGCGCAGCAAAAGAGGCGGCGGCAGCGGCGGCAGCGGCGGCGGCTACGGCAGAGCAGGAGTAGAGCGTTTGAGGCAGCGTAACTGGTTGCTTGCTTTGCATCGTCTTGCATCATACTGTCTGCACTTGCGTTTTACCGTACCCGCGTGAGTGCTGTCCTGCAACAGCACCTGGGAGCGACGATGGATGCCAGTGGGCGGCAGCAGCGCCACAGCGCATGGACATGCTGTGCCTGTGCGCTGTTCCGATCCCACCCGCCGCTTTGTAGGATGGCTTCCAGCTTACTGTAAACATTTTCAAGCCGGCGACCGCAGCAGCGCAGGCCTTCTGGGCCCCGCAGGCCATCCCAGGCCGGCGAGCTCGGCTTGCCGCGCTCCCTCCTACCCATCATAAATTACCAACTTCAAATTGAGCGCCTTGAACCTTCGTGGGGCTCCCAGCTGCCCTGTTCCCCGCGGTATGCCCGCCGGCAGGTCTCTGGCGCTGGCGCTGCTGTTTTTGTGCGCTGCGGCAGTTGCACAAGGTGCGAAGTGCGCGAAATGGTCACCCGGACCGTGCAGGTGCCGGGACGAGGGTGCTGGTGGCAAGTCCGGGTCCGCCGCCGCCGCTGCCACTCATTCCCGCCACCAGCCCGCCGACTGCAAGGATGTGCATGTGCTCCGCCGGCCCCCACCGCCTTGCAACCGCCAAGTAGCATCCATTGGTCCCTGTCGATTTTGCGTGCAGGACCTGCTAGCAGCCCGGCACCGCTCCCATCCGGTTCCCCGCCCAGCGGCTCCTACCAGTGGGGGGCCAGGGTGGACCAAGCGGCTGACAAATGGGGTGGCTATCAAGTGTACGAAATTGAACCAGCGCTGGTGCCGCAATCAGCAAGCCCGGTGGCAGTGCCCGGCGACGTGGGCCCGTTTGTCGCCATCGCCGCTGGCCGGGCACACGCGTGCGGCTTGCTGGCCAACGGCAGCGCCTACTGCTGGGGGTCCAACTTGAACGGCGCTCTGGGCATCGGCAACGACACCATTGAGCAGTCGCCTGAGCCTGTGCCCGTCTACCTGCCCGGAAACGAAACGTTTGTGCAGCTGAGCAGCTGGGAGTTCACCACCTGCGGAGTGCTGTCCAACCAGACGGCGGTATGCTGGTGAGCTGCCGCTGGTGCGAGGCATCTGTGCACCCTGCGCCTGCCTGAGCCGCTGCAGCATGCGAGTTGCTCCGCCCTGGTCCTGCCCCTGGGCAGCTCAGCCTTTGAACCCCTAGCTGTGCTGACTGGCATGCAGGGGCGACGGGTATGATGGGCAGTTTTGTCCTCATAACAGCACTGACTTCAACGATGGCCGTTATGAGGCAGCACCCGTTGCCGTCATGCCCGGCAAGAGGCTGCTCCAAATCACTGTTGGCAGCGAGGTTGTTTGTGCGATTGAGCAGGGCACGCTACAAGCCTTCTGTTGCGGGTGGGTGGGGCTGTTTAGGCCAGGCTGGGAGTGGCATGGGCGCCAGCTGGCTGGCTTAAGGTGGCTTTGCTTGTGCTGGCTGGGCACAGCCCCACCACCTGCCTGCCCTGTCTGCCACGCATGGCTGAAGCGTTCCTGTTGCCACATCCACGCAGCAATAACTACCGCGGCCAGGTCGGGAATGGCAACTTCGTCCCAGCCACCAGTGATGAAATCATAGACGAAGGAATTCTCACCAAAGTCCGCTCGCCTGCGCCGGTGGCGGGGGACCATCAGTTTGCACAGCTCACTGCCGGCAACGACCACGTGTGCGGCCTGACGGTTGAGGGAGACGCTTACTGCTGGTGATCGCTCATGAGCGGCAGCTCTAGAGGAATGTCGTTGCGCCAACCGCTGCTGCCCTCTGCAGCACCTTGAACTGCTGCTCATGCACAACTTCCGACTCTCCTTGCCTCAACAGCACACCACCGCCTGTCACTGCTCCCCACACTTGTTCGCTGCTCGCCCCGCCCGCAGGGGCTCCAACCATCTAGGGCAGCTGGGCACCGGCTCCATCCTGATCGGCATCCCCACGCCCACAGCTGTGTTTGGCTCCACCAAATTCGCCCGCCTGGAGGCGGGAGGCGTCTTCACGTGCGGGCTGGAGCGCGACACCGGCATCGCGCTGTGCTGGGGGTGAGCTGCCGTTGGCGTGTGCCGGCAGGGTCGATGCCAATTCGCGGGGGTTCGACGGTGGCCGTGGTGGCAGCGATGCCATCGGGGGCTGCTGCTGTGGTGCTGCTGCTGCCATGCACTCCTGCTGCCATGCCGCACACCCAGTTGCTGCGCCCGCCATAGCCCGCTCCCAGACCCCTCCTTGTGTTGCCCCACCTGCCGCCACCTTGCACAGGAACAACAGGAATGGCGAGCTGGGGAGGGGCCCAACAACACCAGAGCCAGCCACAGAAGCGGGCGGGGAGCCTTTGAACGTCACCCGGGTTCCACGAGAGGTGGCCGGCAACCTGGCATTCAAGTCCTTGACAGCAGGCTACTGGCACGTGTGCGGCCAGCTGCTGAACAACGACACATGGATGTGCTGGGGTGCGTGCTGCTGCCGTGCGTGTGCTGTGGCCCCTGTAATGCAGGCCTTGCGTGGGTTTGGGGGCATGTCCCAGACCTGACAGTCTTGCACAGGGGGCAGGCTGGCAGATGTGTGGCACCAGTGCACCTTTCTTATGTCTGGGGCATGCATCATGCGTGACCTGCGTTCGCACCGGCGTGCCTGCCCCTAAGTTTTACCATGTCTCCGGCATGCTGCAGGGAACTGGGCCTTCAGCCAAAGGGGGGCTGCCAACGCGACAGACGTCTGGCCCAGTGCGCTGAACACAGATGGCCTCAACTTCACGGGGCTGGCTGCAGGGGAGATCTCCACATACGGGCTGCTGCAGGCGGCGCCAGAGCAGCCGCTGCCTGTGGCAGCTGCCCCAGCGCCAGCCCCTTCACCGTCGCCACCATCTACATCAGATGGCAACTCTACATCGTCCGGCGCATCGGCGCCCATTGGTGCCATTGTTGGCGGCATTGTCGGCGGCCTAGGTGCGCGGCAGCTGGCCAATGAAGGCGTCAGCATGCTTCCTGTCCTGACTGTTCTGCTGCGGGCCTGGCGTGGCAGGGAGCGAAAGCAGGTTAGGCCTTCCCTGCTTCCAGCTAGCTCTGCCTGGCCTCTGCCTGCGCACGTATCTCCACACCTGCCTCAGCCCGCTGCCCCCGCTGCTGCCCCCGCAGTTCTGCTGGCCGCCCTGGCGGTCCTTGGTGTGCGCTGGCGCCGGCGGCGGTCCATGGGCAGCCCATCCCTCCACCCCTCTGGTGGCAAGGACTCGTGGTCGGATGACAAGGAGTTGGGTCTGGACTCCTTCCTGGCGGCACAGGGTAGCAGCGAGCGTGCAGCGGCGGCGGCAGCCTACTCCAAAGTCCCCACACTGGACGACAGGTGCGGTCAAGCAGACGTGGCCAGGGCTTGGCTTGCCCCAGGCGTCCCGCAGCAGCTGTGGCGCCTTGCATGCCCATGCGTGCGGGTTTGCAGGCGGTGTCGGCCCAGCCATTTACACGCTGCTTGCTGCTTCTGGCGTGCGACAACGTGCTGTTCAGCGGTGCCCCTGTCACCCTGCCCCCTTGCTCCGCCCCGCAGCAATGTGCACACCCTGGAGGGTGATGCCTACCTGGCGTCCCTCTCGCTGCTCATTGTGACCAGCAGTGCCGCGCTGGCACCCCGCACAGCATCGCCCAGCCCTCCCTCACCCGCCGGCACCCCGGGCGGCACTTTTGATGGCACGGCGGCTGCTGACATGCCCTACCCATGGAACCCAGCGCTACATGACTGGGTGGTTCGCTGGGAGGACGTGCTGCCGCTGCAGGCGGTGCTGGGCGCAGGCAGCTACGGCAAGGTTTGTTTAGCTGCGTTGTGGGCGCGCCTGTTTCTGGTGTGTTGAAGCAGCATTTGACCAAGCTTTGATGCCGTGTTCGTGCCGTCTGGCTTGTTTCAAGCAGCAGCCCAGCAACCAGCCGCCCGCTGCCCCGTCACTCCCACCCGCGCAGGTCTACTTGGCGCAGTGGAACCACACTGATGGTGAGCTCACTGTCACAGTGCTTTGTACCAGAATGCTGCGCAGCGGCAGGCATGCCCCGTCTGACGGCCCAGATGCCACGCCGCCGTCCCCACGACTCAATGCCGCAAGATCAAGATTCTCCCGCCCGGGAATCCACAGCCGCTTCTGCTCCCCCCTGCTTGCTGCTCGCAGTGGCGGTGAAGGTGCTGCTCAAGGGCGAGGCGGTGGCGCAGGGCCAGCTGGAGCTGCCGGCCGAGATGATGCGGGCGCTTGAGGAGGAGTCGCTCGTCATGTCGCGCATCAGGTGGGCCTGGTGATTTTGTTTTCCACGAGGGTGCTGGATGGTGGAACAGAGGTTGGGAATGTGGCTGCTGAGGAGGAGGGGTAGAGTTAAGCAGCCAGCAGACGCAGCAGCGGCAGGCAGCAGGCAGCAAGCAGTCTGGTAGGAAAGTGATCGCGCCGCACCTTCCCCCGCCTGGCGCCCTGCTGCCCGCAGGCATCCCAACTTGGTGGCGTTCATGGGCGTGTGCGCCATGCCTCCCTGCATCGTCACAGGTGAGGCTTGTATGCTGTTGTGATTAGGTATGGTACAGGCGGCCAGTGCAGGCTCAGCAGCGCCTGCATTGTTGCCTTGCGCTCTCTCATCTGAGACGCAGGCGATCCCAGCTGCGGCAACCCCGTGCTGGACAAATGCTTGACGAGCCTCCTTCTGCCTTGCATGTGCACCCACCTCGCCGCAGAGTACTGCTCTTGCGGCTCTCTCTACGATATGCTGCGTCGAGCCTCACAGAACCCCGAGCTGGCGGCAACAATCAGCTGGCAGCTGCGCCTAACCTGGGTGAGCGCAGCGACTACAATGCCTGTGTTGAGCATGCTGCACTGGCAAGCGCTCATCAACAGGGTTTGCAAGTGGTGCCCTGTGCCATTGCTGCAGCCCATCCGCTGCTGCCCCTCCTTCGCAGGCGCTGGAGGCTGCCACGGGGCTGCTGTACCTGCACAGGCGCACGCCACAGGTGTGCCAGGGCGCGCTGCGGCTGCCCGCTGGCATGGATGCAGCTGTCGCTGCTCTCCCTGAATGCTGCTGTGAAGTGCTGCTGGGGCCTGCTGACCTGGTTGATCAAGTGCACGGAGGGGCCCTTGAGTGGCAGACAAGTTGTCCTGTTGCCCTCCCTGCACCGAAGGTCATCCACCGCGACGTCAAGAGCCCCAACCTGCTCATAGACCGAGACTTCCACTTGAAGGTGCGGGCTTGGAATGGTTGAGCGGTGGCAATGGTGCAGCAGTTGAGTGGCTGCCGCCGCGCTGCACCTGCTGACACCACATGCCGGACTCGCCGCCTGGGCATCTCACCACATCAACATTG
This sequence comes from Chlorella sp. CH2018, assembly GCA_009928355.1. NCBI lineage: Eukaryota > Viridiplantae > Chlorophyta > Trebouxiophyceae > Chlorellales > Chlorellaceae > Chlorella > Chlorella sp. CH2018. The sequence goes on along the minus strand of VIYQ01004439.1, from coordinate 38,824 downwards.
CTTGACTCCCCCCCTTTGCCCCCCTCCAAAAAGGTGGCCGACTTCAACTTGGCGCGCATCATGAATGGAGCGCGCACGGCGGCGGAGGAGGAAGAGGAGGAGGAGGAGGAGGGCGCCACCAACCCGCGGTGGCTGGTGAGCCCTCGAACCTTACCCCGGGGGTGGGCAGCTAGGTTGCGCGGGAACACGCACTGATTGATCATGATGCATCCCTGCACGCATCCTTTGTGCGCTCAGTCCCCCACTGCTGCCCGACCCCGCAGGCGCCAGAGGTGCTGCGCGGGCGCCCCGCCTCTGCCACCTCTGATGTGTTCAGGTGGGGGCTCTCCTGGCTTGGAGCTTGGGGATGGGAGATGGCGGGGAACCCATCGACAGGGTGAAGCGAGGTCGGCCAGGCACCTGCCACACCCGGTTACCGCCCTCACCACCGGTACCTGTCATGCGCCGCCACCCCAACGCAGCTTCGGCGTGGTTCTGTGGGAGCTGCTGACCTGGCGGGCCCCCTGGCAGGGCGTGCAGCCGTTCAAGGTGGCCGCCGCTGTGCGCCGCGGCGAGCGGCTGGAGGTGCCTGCTCTTGAAGCGCTGCCCGGGCCGCCGCCCCCCAGCTGGGAGGCCTACCAGGCCTATGTGGCTCTCATGCGCGACTGCTGGGCGCACGAGGAGGCGGCGCGGCCAGACTTGGATGCCGCTGTGCGCCGCCTCTCTGAGCTGCTGGCTGCATCTGCAGCAGGCGGCAGCATGTAGCGGACGGGCGGCATGTAACGCAGCCCACCTGCCACCCATGTGCATTTTAGCTGGGTTTCCCGCTGCCTAGCCAGCTGCTGGGTCATCATGCCACATTAAGCTTCGGTTCACCTATCATTCATTCACCCCTCGCTTTCAGCGCCTGACTCAATTCTCACAATCTCACAATTCACCCTCTGTGCTGCCATCGATTGGCGCCACCATTTGAACAAACAACCTGGTCGACAGCTGCACGCCCTCCTCAACGCATGCATGCGTACGAACACAGCCATTCTGCCCGTCTGTTTTCCCGCAACCTGCGGCACTGGCCACCACCAGCCTGCAAACCTTCAACTTTCTGCAAACCGTAGCTTTCTGCAAACCGTCAGCTTTCTGCAACCCTCAGCCTCCTGTCCTGTTGCCGGCCTTTCAGGCCTCCGTTTGTTAGCACCGCATGCGCTCGCTTGAAGTCGAGCAGACACAGTAATATTGGTCGCATGTTAAGCATCCCATGCAGCATCGGGGTTGTGGCAGTTGTGCAAGTGCCCCTGCTCCTCGTGGCTGCTTGGAGCAGTCGGCGATTGTGGCAGGCGTGAATGCAACGCAACAGGTGCGTGCGGCGGGGGCTTTTGCTGGAGTCAAATGGCGACTGCCAAATGGCGTGGTGTCTCTGAGCTGAATCGGAACACAGAAGCCTGCTCACACTTTGAGCAATTGCCTAACAGATGCGTCGAAGCGCGCGTGCAGGTCGTGTCGCGCAGCTAGGCGGCCTCCCGCTGGGTGGCAGCACAGCGGATGGCTGCGGCATGGTCAATGCGGTCCGTGCGGCGATCGCGATCAACAGCGCATTTCCTGGCGCCCTTCTGACGTCTTCTAGGGGGACAGCGGGGCGCCGCGGGGCGCTGCCGGGCTCGCGGCCGCGCGTGCAGCTTTGGGAGGCCCCCACGACGGCTTCGGCGCAGTTGCAGCAGTATGGGCTGCAACATAGACAAGGTAGGACCCGGCGGCAGCCCGGTTGGACGGCGCTGGCGCGCGCGATCGATTCCAACTCTGCCCCGGCGCAGCGGCAGCGCTTGTAAACCATTCCATACCCGCTGGGACCGGCATTTCAGTGCGTGGCACCGCGCAGGGCCCCCGCCGCCACTGCTATTCCGGCCGCCGCTGCCGCCGCTGCCGCCGCCGCTGCCGCCGTTGCCGCCGCGACCGAAAGCACCGCCTGCCAGCTTTCCCCCGCCCCCGAGCTGCCGCGTGCCTTTCTCCCCTGTTGCAGATGCTCATCAAGGGCATCCGGTCCTTCTCGCCCGACAACGTGAACGTGAGTATGCGAAACAGCAGCAGCCCCCATGTCACAGCCGCGGCCGCAATGTGCGGGCTGCCCCTCACCCGACCATCTTGTGGGCCGCTGGTCGCCCTCTTTGCCATCCTTTCCAAACCCTTTGCCCTGGTTTTACTGCTCTTTGTTCTCCGCTCTATATCTGCAGGTGATTGAGTTCTACAAACCACTGACGCTCATCGTGGGGCACAACGGCGCGGGCAAGACGGTGCGCCGGCGGCGGGTGGCGTGGCTGGGCAGCTGTGGCGCGGCGGGGTGGCGTGGCTGAGCAGCTGTGGCGCGGAGGGGTGGCGTGGCTAAGCAGCCTGTTTTTTCAGCGGGTGGGCGGTCACATGCCGCAGGATGCCGCCGCTGCTGGCTAGCATTCTAGCATCCCCTGCAGGTGAGCCTGCGTCGAACTGCGCATGCATACCTACCTGCCCTCCTCCAGACCGTGATCGAGTGCCTCAAAATGGCGTGCACAGGCGAGCTGCCGCCCAACACCCGCTCCGGCCAGAGCTTCATCCACGACCCCAAGGCGAGTTTTCCCTCTGGTCACGGTGGTTCTGCGCATTGTTTCAGTAGTTTCGAGGGGCTGCGATGGCCAGAGCTTCATCCACGACCCCAAGGCGAGCAGGGTTGCAGCCGCACGTTTGCTGTCGCGGGGCATGTGACACCTGTTGCCGGCAGCTGCATGGCTGAGCAGCCAGCGCTGCATCATGATGCTGCCTTCACGCCTGCAGGTGGCAGACAGAGGCCAAGGCCCAGATCATGCTGCGCTTCCTCCTTCTGATCTCAATGCATCACTCCACCCTTTTCACCCTCGCTGTTGCTTCTGCAGGTGGCGGGCGAGACGGAGGTGAAGGCCCAGATCAAGCTGCGCTTCATGACCAGCAACCGGCAGCCCGTGGTCATCATCCGATCCTTCCAGCTCACGCAGGCAAGTTGCCATGCTATGTGCATGGCTGCAGGGGTTCTTGTGGGCCGCTGCACAGTGCATGGGCGCTCATCATGCCAGCAATGCACTGCTCGACTTGCTGCCGCCAATGGCTGCTGCTGCCCACGGTTGCAGTGGGGAAGCACGATGCAGTTGAGGGCGCTGCTCTGTGTGTCTGATGCTGCCTTTGCGATGCTGCCGTTGTGATGCTGCAGAAGAAGAGCACGATGCAGTTCAAGGCGCTGGACAACGTGCTGCAAACCGTGAACCGCGATACGGGGCAGAAGGAGGCGCTCAGCTACCGCTGCGCCGACATCGACCGGTGGGTGCGGGCAGCTGTGGTATAGGCAGTGGTACCATCGCGTAGCAGGGGCAGAAGGGGGCAGGAGGGGGCAGAAGGGCACGCTGCTGCGGTTTGCACCATCTGTATGCTGCTGCGTTCCTGACCCATCTTTATGCTTCCCACCCACCTTGCTTGCACACAGGATTGTGCCGCAGCTGATGGGCGTGAGCAAGGCTGTGCTGGAGAACGTGATCTTTGTGCACCAGGAGGAGTCCAACTGGCCGCTGGCAGAGGGGCAGGTGCGTGTGGCGGCCTTGCAGGCTGTATGGATCGGAGTGGGGCATGCATGTCCAGGGCTGCCTGGCGGGAGGCAGGTGGTTATCCAGCTGGCGGCCTCCCACAGGCTCCATCCTTGCTCTTGCTCTTTCTTGTGCTACCGCAGGTGCTGAAGAAGAAGTTTGACGACATCTTCGCCGCCACCAAGTACACCAAGGCAAGCCAGGCTGTTGGTGCAGGGCGCTGGGTTTTGGAACAGGGACCAGATATCCTATTGAGGGCCTGCCATGCCGAGGAGGCAGAAAGGGCGTGTGCCTTGCCGCGCGGTTATGGGCTGGCACTTTTGCCCGCACGGAGCAAGCGGCATTTGTGCCCTTGCTTCTCACCTTGCCCGTCCCTGGATGCGCCACGTAAGCTGCGCACGGACAAGGCTCAGCAGGCGTTTGTGCTGCCAACTGTTCCAAGTGCTAATGTTCGCACCCTGCAGGCCCTGGAGGCGCTGCGCAAGCTGCGCACCGAGAAGGCTCAGGAGGTGAAGGAGCTGAAGCTGAAGCTGGAGCACACCAAGACGCTCAAGGACCAGGCGGCGGTGAGGCCACGGTCATACTTGTTGCATTTTAGCCTGCATTGGGGCACAGTTAGTTGGCGGCTGGGGAGCAAGCTGGAGCACACCAACTACGCTCCAAGGAGCAGGCGGCAGTGGGTGTTGTGTTTTCGTATAGCCAAGGGCTGCTTGTAGGGGAGGGGGAGCAGGGAGCAGGGGCAGGCGCTCCTCCGCAGCATGGGTGGGCATCACTGCTTAGTTGCAGGACTTGCTGCTCAGCCTGTCGGCGTGACTGTGGTTCAGCATGGGCCTTCCATATCCGCTCCCACCCCTGGCCGCAGAAGCTGCGGTCGGAGGAGAAGCAGGGGCGGGCGCGGCTGCGGGAGCTGCAGGACCAGATTGGGCGGCTGGACACCGAGAGCCAGGTGCACCCGGTTATCTTTGAGTGAATAGCGGGCTGGGACAGAACGCAGCGCTTGCAATGCGTTGCAGGCCGTGCCGAGCTGTCATCTGCCAGGCTGCCAGGCTTTTGAATGCCATTTGACATTGTCCGTCACACTTGCTGTGTGCCCTGTCCATGCCCCACAGGAGGCGAGCACGCGGCTGCGGGAGCTGGGCAGCCAGCTCAACACGATCGCCGACTTGGGAGAGGTGCGGCGCTGCTGGGCTGGCTGGGGTTGTAATGCCACGGCCACTGCCAGCTGGGCGCTCATGCACGCGGCAGTTGTTGCACTGTCGCACCCCCGCTGCTGTTTCCATTTGCTGCCGTTCCCGCTGCCCCTTCTTTCCCGCCCCGCAGAAGCTGTCCACGCTGAAGACCAAGTTTGAGATGCAGGCCAAGCAGAACAGGGAGGCCTACAACCGCTTGGTGGTGCGCGCCGCGCCTGCTGTGCAATGCCCGCTGCGTTGCCTGGATGGCAGGCACTTGTGGCAGAAAGCCGCAAGTGTGAGCAGCCCAATGTGGCGGACTCTGTTCTGAAAGCGGGTCTCAGCGACCATCCATCAACTACTCACACACCTCACACCCACACAACCTACCCTTGCTTGCAGTCGCTGTACGGCAAGGAGGACGCAGACATGGGTGCGGAGGAGCTGCAGCAGTTTGCGGCCACGCTGGAGCCGGCGCTGCGCTCCAACGAGCACCAGCTGCGCAAGTGCGTGGGGGCAGGGAGAGCCCGGGAGCGACGAGTTTTGGGGGCCTCATGCTGTCCTGGCAAGCAGCTAATGCCGCGCCGTAGCCTCCACAGCAGCAGGGCAGCATGCCGAGAAACGAACCACCCGCTTGTCCAACTGCTTTTGTTTGCAGGGCGCAGCGCGACGTGCAGGTTGCACAGATCGACCTGACAGCGATGCAGGAGCAGTACACCAAGGACATCAAGGCACAGGTGGGTGTGGCAGCATAATTGGCGTTTCTTAGCTGTACATTTCGTCTGCTGGTGTCTCTGCGGCGATGCAGCAGCAGTGCATTAAGCACTAAGAATGTCAAGCGCAAGGGGTCGTGGCGGCAGTGGCATGCCTGCTGCAATGGTGCTGTGCTGTTTGCAGCTGCGCAGTGAATGCAGTCCAGGCCTGCCACCTGTGAGGCCAGGGCCACAAGCAGCTGCCACGGCCACATTATGTTTGCATCCGCCCATGCCTCAAGCGTGACCTGCTGAGTTCATTTCTCGCTGCAGGGCCGGCTGGCGGCAGAGGCAGATGCCCACGCTCGCAATGAGGAGGATTTCGAGCGCAGCCTGCGAGACGTGTGTGCACAGGCGGGCGTACAGCTCACAGACGGTGCGCATTGCATGCTGGCATGCACTGTGCGCTGCTTGTTCGCCAGCAACTTCAGCCTTGCTGCGCTGTGTACAAGGTGATCTGGCCCGTTGAGGCAGACCTGCACAGACGTGCACGGCCTGACCTGGCTGTCGGGTTTAGTTCGTTTTTGTTGCCTTGCTGCCCCGGCCCTGCATGCAGGCACCTCGCAGGGAGCCTTGAACGCCTTCCAGGCTCGGCTGAAGGATGTGGCCCAGCAGCTGGACAGCACGAAGGCCGCCAACCGGCAGACGGATGACAACCTGGGGCAGAGCATCGACCAGGCGGGTTTGACCAGCTGGGTGCTGGGTTTGACCGGAATGAGGGGGGCACCAGCTGGACAGTCTTGCAATCTGGCAGCTCTCAGTTGTGACGAATACACATAGCTTGTCTTCACACTGCTGCTGGGATCGATGTTGCAGGTGGCCCGCGAGCTGAGCGGTAATGCCGAGGCGCAACGCATGAAGCGGGAGCAGATCAGCCGCAACGCCAACAAGGCGGCAGAGCTGCAGGGACAGGTGGGTGCTGGGCCGCCAACTCTTGCAATTCTGCGCACATGAAGCCGCTTTGAGTATGCCACGCTGCTGCAACTGGTCCGGCATGCACACTGTCCTGTCACCAGCGAACAGAAGCGGCCCGGTTTCGGACTCCCCTGCTGCCCTGCTGCCGCAGATGCAGCACCTGATTGTCAACCCCGCCATGCTGGAGGCAGCCCGCGAGCGGGAGCGAGACGCAGATGCCAAGCTGACCTCCAAGCAGCAGCAGCTGGCGGGCAGCACGTGAGCCTGGGTGCTGCTGGGAGGTTGCTTGTCATGTCAAGGAGGGCATTAGGTGAAGTTGGGCAGGGACAAATGCGCTCTGGCATGCCGCAGCAGCGGCAGCGCGGCGGGCCACAACACGTGCAAGCTGCTGCCGTGTTTGCTTGACGTAGATCAATCTTTATTCGGGTTGCCGCCCCTGCAGGTACGAGGAGGAGATCCGCAAGCTGGTGGCGCGCCTCGCGGAGCTGGCGGCCAAGGCCTCCCAGCTGCGCGCGGTGAGTGGAGTGGGTGGGTGGATGGCTGCACCGGATTGCATTGCAAGGTCAAGCCTGCCACTCTTCCACAGCTGCCCCCTTTCAGCTTGCCAAGCAGCCGGCTGTCGCCGTGCTGTACTGCATCAGAGCCAGGCTCGACTTGCCCGGCCCTGCCTGCCAACCGCCTGCTGCGCCATGCTCTGCCCGCTGTGCAGGAGCGCGACCAGCTGTCGGCCACGGCGGAGGGCGCCAGCCGCCTGCGCTTCAAGATGGGAGAGCTGGCGCAGGTGGGGCTGGGGTTGCATTTCTCATCATATTGGAGGGAGGACCTTGGCACTGTTGAGTTGTGCACGAGGATGCGCTCAGGCGACGTGGTTGTCCTTGCGTGCCTGTTTCAGGGGCCAGGCCACACCTCCCTCATCTCCCTTGTTCGGTTCTTGCGCTACCCTCCTCGTCTTGCAGAAGCAGAGCGAGCTGGACGGCATGCTGATGACGGCACGCATGCGCCTGGCCGCGCTGTTCAGCGCTTCCCAGGGCGGTGAGCCAGAGCTGCTGTTTACGGGTGCTGGGCTGGATTGGGCTGATATTTCCTGTGCATGCACGTGGCTGTCCGCCTGTTCAGTGCCTCCCATGGGTGCTGAGTGTTGCAGCGCAGTATCTGAACTAAAACGCAACTGCTGCGCCGCTCTCGAACCCGCAGACCTGCCGCAGCCCGCGGAGCTGCACACCCGCGTGGCGACGGTGGTGCAGCAGCGGCAGCGCGAGGTGGCTGATGTGAACGAGAGCTTGAAGCGCCTGCAGGGAGAGGTGGGTGGTGTGGGGCGCATGCTTGACAGCCTTTTGGCGTCCGTGTAAGGGAGCCCATGGCACAGATCTGCTGCAGCTGCCCCTGAGGCCACCCAGTTTGTCTTCCAACAGTGACCAGTGACACATGCCGCATCCCTGTTCTCCCCGCCCTGCAGCTCTCCTCGCACCAGGGCAGCCTGTCTGCGCTGCGGCGCCAGCTGGCGGCGGCCCAGGATGAGCAGGGCAAGCTGGCTGAGCAGCTGCGCACAGGCCTGGCCACAGCTGGCGAGGCGGCAGCGGCGAGTGAGCAGCTCAGCACTGAGGTGGGTTTACTGGGTTGGCTGTGAGCTGATGGGCTGGCTGCGTTACGGGGATGGCAGCCATTGTGCGGCTGCCATTGTGCAGGATCTACCGCACCGCACCAGACCTCTGCTTGCAACGTGGCACACGGTACCTGCCAATCGGTTTGCCACTGGCCAGCCCCCGCTTCACTGCCCATCCTGTGCAGGGTGTGAAGCAGCGGGAGGGGCGGCTGGAGGAGCAGTACAAGGCGGAGCAGGCCAAGCTGGGGCGGGTGGGTGCTGCTCTGGAACAGTTTTTCCATTTTTACGCAGCTACACTGGAAGCCTCCTTCCAGCTGGCACCAGGCCCTGCAATGGCGCCTGCCAGCCCTACTGCCCTGCTGCTCATTGTCTTCCTCTTCCCGCCCTTCTTCGTTCCCTCTCTGCCCCGCAGATCACCGCGTTTGGGGCCATGGCTCAGACCTTCAAGGACGTGGCCCACAGCCAGAACATGTGCATGACGTGCGGGCGCCACTTTGGGTCGGACGGCGAGCGGCAGCAGTTTGTGGCCAAGCAGGCACGTGTGTGGGGCGCTGCATCCATGCATGATGCAGAGCTGTGTGCACCAATCCGTTGCAAAGACAAGATCTCTTAAGCTCATGCAGGGCACCGAGCTGGCCAAGATGCTGCTGGCGGAGCAGCTCTTTGCTCTGCCATTCATTCGCATTGCCGCCGCACTTCTCTCCCTCAACCTTCCGCAGGACACGGAGCTGGCCCAGGTGCCGCTGGCGGAGCAGCAGCTGAAGACAGCGGTGGACAAGGTCACGCGCGAGCTGCAGATGCTGCGCGGCCTGCAGCCGGCTGCCATGCGGTGAGGGAGGGGTGCTGGGTGGGGGAAGGGCGGGAGCATGTATGTTTGTGTGGCGTGTTGCATGTTTCAATGTGGCAGGCAGAGCTCCACACACAGGTCTGCTGGTGAGAGGGCCATGGCTCGCTTTGCCTGTGCTCGCTTGATTCCACCCTAACGACCAATCGCCGTCAACATGCAGGCATGACACCCTGGCTCGACATGTGATCCCCGACCTCACCTATTGCCTGTGCGTTAAGCAACCAGTTCAATTCCACGACCGCTGTCAACATGCAGGCATGACACCCTAGCACGGGACGTGATCCCCGACCTGCAGCGCCGCGTGGCCGACTGCGAGCGGGCGGCGCAGGTGCGGAGCAGGCACCACACTGAGCGCCACCGTACTACCCGGCAGGGCACAACGAGCGTGGCTGGGCCGCCGTGGCGGTTGCAACGAGCATCGCATCCGTTGCAGGGGCACCCTACGGCTCCAGGTTTTGCATTCACCACCTCTCAAACAGCGCCCCATGCTGCTGCCCTGTTACCTGCCACAGAAGGCGGAGGGCGAGGTGGATGAGGCAACTGAGCACCTCAGCGTGTCGCAGCACGAGCTGGAGGCAAGTGCTGCAGTGCTGCCGCCTGCGCTCACCATAGCCAGCGCCTGGCGCACAGTTGCAGCTGAACCGCACTTGGTTGCCAGGCAGTGGAGGGTCCGGATTACAGCTGGGCAGGCCTGGCCACATGCACTGCTGTTGTTTGCTTGCCTCAACGCATTATCGAGCGCTTTGCCTCTGGCATGATGCTCCGCGCAGGAGGCGCGCCGTCTACTGGATGAGGTGGCCGCCCCCGTCAACCGCCTGTGGCGCGAGATCCAGTAAGCGGCCGTGGCTGCGTGCCGCCTCGATTCTGTGTACAGCGGCAGGGAGCTGCAACACACTGCTGAGCATTCCAAGTGCCTGCCTGCCTTGTAACTGCACCACAGCCGTTCCCGCTTGCTGGCCTGCACCGCTCATGAACCACCCCATGCACCGAACCGCTGCTGCAGGGAGCGCACCAGTGAGGTGGACCGGCTCAAAGCGGAGACCGCCAGCAGCGCTGCCACCCGCACCGGTGAGCCATGCCTGTGTTGCTCCCTGCTTTGTGTGCCCCTGCTGCCCCTGCTGCCGCACCCAACTTGTGGCTGCACCTGCTCGTACATGGGCAGCTGCTGCCGCTGATCTGCTGAGCCTATCCGGGTTCAGCAGCAAGCAATGTCTCTGTCCATTTGCAGTGTCCGATGTGGATCAGGAGCTGGAGGACCTGGACCGTGACAAGGTGGCGGCTGAGAGCCAGCGGGAGGAGCTGCAGCGCCGCCACAACCGCCTGCGGTGAGTTGAATGGCTGGGGAAGAGGATGCAGCCTACGGGAGCAGCTGCAGCACTGCCACAGCCACCAGAGGTGAGCGGACGGCTTGCATCCACCTCCGCCGTATTTCGTGCAGTGATGAGGTGGCGCACTTGCGCAGCGAGCAGCAGGCGGCGCGCGAGGAAAGCCTGCGGCTGGGGGCCGCCGCCGAGAAGCGGGCGGCTATCGGTGAGTGTGGCTGGTGGTCTGGCGGTGCTGGTTCAAGCATATATCCTGAGCTGCTGTTTAGGGCTGCCTTCCTGTGTGTGTGCCGTGCTTTCCATCGCAGCAGCTGAACTGTAAGCAGCTCTGTTCTGATCATGCAACTCTCTCAACTGCCGCAGAGGCCCAGATCCGCGAGCTGTCGGCGCTGAACGAGCAGCTGCAGAAGCAGGTGGGCCGTGGCTCTGACTTGAACGCCGCCTGGTACTTTGGCACCACTTGGCGGGCAGCTTGACAACCCACTTTGCTTGCTGGGGGAGAGGCCTCCCCTGCGCCGCAGCCACCCGCTTTCCCAACTCTGTAATGCTGCCACGCCACACACTGCATCACAGATTGAGGAGGCACAGGCTGCGCGGAAGCCGCTGGAGCAGAAGCGCGCGGAGCTGGTCCGGTGAGGCGGGTGGCAGGGTTTCTGTTCTGCAGCGTCCTCAGTGCGCGGTGAGATTCAGCCTGCAGGGATGTGCACGACATCACAGCACACAAACCATGTTTTCGTCATCTTTTTCTCTGTCTAACCTGTGTCGTGTCCACAGGGAGCGGGAGAGCAAGCGCGCCGAGATGGCTGCCCGTGAGGCCACGCTGGAGCGTCAGCTGCGCCAGCTGCACACCTGGGACACGCAGCTGGCGGCCAAGCAGCGCCAGATGCGGGAGTATACAGAACTGGTGGGTTGTGCTGCTGGTGGCTGTGGAGCGTGCTTGGTTGTGTGGATGGCTGGGCTACGAGTGTGCAATTGAGACAGTTGAGCGTTCATGCAGCAAAGCAGTGTTGCCGAGTTGTGGCTGCAGCCGAGGACAGCATGCATCTGCATTAATGCAGGCGCTTACTGCTTGCTGCTTACCTGCCCCCGCGCTGCAGGGCAAGGCGGAGCAGCTGGCGCACGTGACCGCCACGCTGGAGGCGCTGGCGCATCGGCAGAAGGAGGGGGAGGTCAAGGTGGGCTGCCGCTGCTACCGCCGCCGCCGCTGCCGCTGCACCGTCTAGTCTAGCATCTTGGTGCGCCTTGCAGCGCCGGCTGGGGCAGCCGTGTTGCCATACGACTTTTGGTGCCACAAGTTGAGCTGCAGCAGAGAGCGGCATCATCCAGCAGGGCCCAACTGCGCGCGAACAAGAGCGTCCCTTTTTGCAGCTGGCCGCGCTGCACAAGAGGAGCAAAAAGGGCTGGGGCACACTGAAACACGTGTGCTGTCTGAGCACACCCGCCCCTGTCCACATTTGAGTGCAGCTTGCCGAGCTGCAGCAGGAGCTGAAGGAGCTGGAGCGCACGCTGGACACGCACCAGGAGACCAAGCGGCAGGTGTGTTGTGTGTTGCACTGCCGTGTGTGTTGCATTCCCGCTGGCACAAGCCCACTGGCACTGCGATCTTGCCTGCGCAAGGCAGTCATGCTGACACCAGTGCTGCAAATGAGTCCTACCCCCTCCCGTTTCCCTGTAGGTGGACGACCTGCTGGCCTACCACGAGGGCCGGGCACGCGAGGAGGAGCTGGGGCAGCAGCTGGAGAGCATCGGCGGCGCGCAGCACGATGTGAGGGTGCTAGCAGGGGACGTGTGTGTACGCTGAGCATGCATAGCGGCAGAGTGTTGCGAGACGCGGCATACCTGCCGGCACTGTCCCGTAGGCGGCCCTGCAACCCGCCTGCCTCGCCTGGCTGCCTTCAAGCCGCTGCCGCTGCGCTGCAATGCCCGTCCATTGCAGGTGGGCAACAAGGCCCAGATTGAGAAGGAGTATGGGGAGCTGGAGGGGCGGCTCACCCAGCTGCGCAGCGAGCGCGACCAGCTGCAGGGGCGGGTGGATGTCATCCGAGACCGGGTGAGCGGGGTTTTGGGGTGGGTGGGTGGGTATGACGGATGGCTGGTTTTGCCTGCGGGAAGGAGGCATGGGCGCTGGTCTGCCCCAGCCTCCAGCTCTGCCAAAGCGTATCGGGAGCAGGCGCTGCCGCTCTTCCGTTTACCAGCCGCTTGTTGGCTGCTGCTTTCTGCTCCGCTGTTGCTCATGTGTGCTCCCGGCCTTCGTGCACGCGCGTGTGTTTGCCCTGCAGGTGAACCAGGCCCGGGAGGAGGGCGGGCAGGTGCAGTACAAGGACATCGATGCGCGGTACCGCATGCAGCTGGTGGAGCAGCGCACAACGGAGATGGCCAACAGCGACCTGGAGAAGTACCACAAGGTGAGCTGGAGCTCTGTTGTAGTTTGTTGAGGCTTGCGTGGTGTTGGGGAAATGAAATTAGCGACCTTGACAACAAAACAGCGACCTGCAGAAGTACCACAAGGCGGGTTGAGAGACGTTTCGCCACTGCATCTTCGGTGGCTGCACCTCTCCAGCAGGGCGGCTTTTGAGGCGGGCGGCTTTGGAGGCACTGCTGTTGCTGCGTGGCCTCTCAAGACACTGTCAGTCTCGCGGTGCCAGCCTGTTTTCTGCACGCTTGCCCGCCACTGCTGGCAGGTGCTGAAAAAAAGGCACTGTTGTCGCTCCACACCTCCTTCTCCTCGCCTGTTTCCCATCCCCGCTCTCGCCCCCTCCTTCTGGTGGGCCACCGCAGGCGCTTGAGAAGGCGCTGCTGTCGTTCCACGTGCTGCATCTCACCTGCCTCCCCGCCTGCGCGCTCCCGCTGTTTTGCGCTCTGCAGGCGCTGGAGAAGGCGCTGCTGTCGTTCCACACCTCCAAGATGGCGGACATCAACAAGATTGTGAAGGAGCTGTGGCAGAAGACGTATCGCAACCAGGACATCGACTACATCCAGGTGGGGCGCTTGCGTCGATGATCGAACTGTTTAGGCATTAGATCCTGTTCGAGTTGTACACAACCAGGACAACGGCTACATCCAGGTGTGTGGGCAGTTCTTGTGAGTTACATCCCTGCGGCGAGCTAGCTGTCGGGTCTGTCAGGTTGGGAGGCGCGGCATGCAGCGGCCACCGCTGCGGCCCTGCCCGCGTGTGCATGGCTAGCCGGCCGCTGGGCCTCAACCAATCACCTCCATCTCTGCCTGCTGCCTTCACCTTCACATGTGCAGATCAAGGCGGACCAGGAGGGAGCAGCCGGCCGTTCCTACAACTACCGAGTGGTCATGCACACCGGCGGCGCCGAGCTGGACATGCGCGGCCGTTGCTCCGCGGGACAGAAGGTGGGCGGCCGGGGGCCCGGTGGGCTGCTGCTGCATCTGGGGCACTGCTGGCTGGACAGCAGGCATGCTGTGCCCCCTGGTCTGCTGAGTGCTTACACCTGCCACTGCCGCTGCGCTGTGCTGCCAACATGTTGCCCAGTGCATGTACAGCAGCCGTTACCGCCTCTGCTACTGCACGATGCAGCCAACGCACTGGTGCTACCATTCGCTTGCGCCCTCCCCTCTCAGGTGCTGGCCTGCCTCATCATCCGGCTGGCACTGGCGGAGACCTTCTGCCTCAACTGCGGCATCCTGGCACTGGACGAGCCCACCACCAACCTGGACGCAGGTGAGCGTGGCTGGTTGGTCTGGGCGATGTCTCTTGCTGCACCTCAGCATGTTGCTTGCACATGTGTCGGGACGGCATTTTACCAGCCCGCCGCGAGGTGCTCGAAAACCCTGCATACAACCGACCGACTCCACCCTCAAAACCTGCCCGCAACACACGTGCAGACAACAGCGCCAGCCTGGCGGAGGCGCTGCGCAACATCATGCTGTCCCGCCGCGACCAGGTGGGTGCTGTGTGTCATTGGTTCAGTGCCCGCCAGCTGCGATGAGTTGTCTGCTCCCCGCCGCGGCCAGCTGGGCCGCCTGCGCTCCTGGGCCATTTAGTTTGCCTGCTGCACTGTTACCGCCTCCGCTTGCTGTGCTCTCAGTTCCCCCTCTGTGCTCCTATTCCGGTTCTCTGCCCAGACTGCACAGCCCATTCACAGCAACAAAGCTCACCTCTGCTCCTATTCCGATTCTCTGCCGCAGGAGAACTTCCAGCTGGTGGTCATCACGCACGATGAGCAGGTGAGGCTGTGCTTCTGTGGCACTTGTTGTACTCTGGGCTCAAGCTGCCGCCGGTGCAGTCGCTACCAAACCGCCGCTGTCGCTGCGTGCCGCCATTGCTGCGTGCCGCTGCCGCCGCTGCCTCTGACGCTGCGGCCCTCGCCTGCCGGTCTGCTGTCCCTTTCCCCGTTGTCTCCTGCCCACACCTCATCCACACCCTACCTTCCCGCCCCTGTGCAGTTTGCGCGCCTGATTGGCACCCGCGAGCACGCCGACTCCATGTGGCGTATCACGAAAGATGAGGCGCAGCGGTCGACCATCACGCAGGTGTGCACGCATGCAGCGGTTGCTCCTTCAAGTCGTTGGCGGCCAGCGGGGCTGTGGTGGTTGCGCACAATTCTGGTTCCACAGCAAAGTGTGGCAGGAGAGCGTGAACACTCTGTCTTGCTCTGGTTGCCATTGCAGGAGGACATTCTAGAGTGAGGCTGGCCCTGGATGGCAGTGGAGCGTGCTGCTGGGCAGCTGTGCAGCTGGTCGTTGCTGCTGGCCGTGGCAGCCTGCTGCAGATTCTTTTAGCACGCCACGAGCAGCCACAACCCACGTCATCCCATAGGCGGCGAGCACGCAGCTCTGACCCTGCCTGCCACGATAGCAGCGAATTTCGTGCTTCTGTACAGTAAAGGAGGCAAGCTTGGTGCCCCTCTGTGCATTGCATCTGCTGTATCATTAAGTGCGCATTTGAAAGACAGGCTAGCCCACAGCGCAGGCCAGGAGACAACAAGATGCTGATAGGTTGCCACTTTACTGCTGCTCTGCCACTTCTTTTGCCGCTGCCGCCGCCTCCTTGGCCGCCCGCCGCGCCGCGCCCAGCGCCTTGCACACGCGGCGGTGCCCGCCCTCCCGCCAGTCGGCGTGTGAGCATGCGGTGCCGCAGTACCACACCGCGCGGCAAGCACTGTGCAGTGCAGGGGGAGGGAAGGGCGTACAGTGGTCAGCAGGCATACAGCAAGCCCAGCGGCAGCTCTGTACTCTGCTCTTGATGCATGCCATTTGCCACCAACCCGCCCACCTGCAGCGCATGCTGCCCACGCCCTGCCCCGCCGCCGGCCCGCCCTCGCCGCCCAGGTTGGCGCAGCGCAGGTAGGCGCAGGAGCGGCCGGCTGCTGCCTGCGCCACCGCCAGCCGCCGCTCTGCCACCACAGCAGGCAGGGCATAGTACTGCTGCATCAGAGCAGCAGCCCGCTGCAGCAGCTGCTCCGTCTCCTGCGGATTGCCCAAGCCAGGCAGCTGCTGCGCTGCCTGCCGCAGCTGCTCAGGAAGGTTGCCGGGCGCATCGCAGGCAGCAGCAGAGTCAGCGGCCGCAGACATGGCTTGCGCCAGTGATGAAGCATGGCAGGAGGCACTGTGCCACAGCAATGAAACCTGCAGGCATGTAGACGACGTTTGGCAGCAGGTTGTACTTGGGCGCCCCCATCCATGCTTTGCTGCTCCAAGCCGACCTAATGACAGGTCGCCAAGGCTGCAGTTTCCACCACCAGCTCAATCCGCTCACCACCTGCACTGCCAGTTCAAGGTCCAGCAGGCTTGCAGCCAGCTCCAGCGCAACCCTGGGGAGGCTGCTGCCGGCCACCACGGCGGCCAAGCTGGTAGCCAGGCACTCAAGCATTGCACTCAGGCTGCTTGCACGCTCCACCTGCCAATTATTGTCCTGCGCAGGGCCGCAGTGCAGCATGCTTGGAGCATGAT
The DNA here is from genome assembly GCA_009928355.1 of Chlorella sp. CH2018. Lineage (NCBI taxonomy): Eukaryota > Viridiplantae > Chlorophyta > Trebouxiophyceae > Chlorellales > Chlorellaceae > Chlorella > Chlorella sp. CH2018. The sequence goes on along the minus strand of VIYQ01004439.1, from coordinate 22,743 downwards.
CTTTGTGAGTCGGCTGCTCCATTGGGGCAGAAGCTTGTGCTGTGAAGCTGGCGCCTGAGCAAGGGCACAGGAACCGCTGCCCGCCAGCCCGCACCTGACGAGCACGCTTGACAAGCGTGTCCAGCGGCGCAAGCAGCGCCGGCCCGACCGCCTCGGGTAGTGCACTGGCCACAAGAGGCAGGACAGTTGCCAGTGTGCCTTCGTCCATAGGGTCTGGCCGGCTAGGCACGGCAAAAGATGCGGCTGCTTCAGCAGCACCCAGCTGGGCGGCTGTGACATGGACAGCGCACAGGGCTTGCAGCTGGGCCAGCACCTCCCTGCGCTAGCGGGAGGTGGGACCGCACAACACAGATCGAGGCCAGCAGGTTTAGCTGCAGCGCATAATACAGTGACCAGTCAACTGGTATCCATACGCTTCCATAGAATGGCGCTGGACAGCCATGGCAGCATGCGCTGTAGCACGGCCTGCTTGGATGCAGGCACTCACCGGGGCACATCGGGGAAGGAGTGGAGCTGCCAGCGAGGCGGGCTTGATGCACGCAGCCACAGGGGAAGGCCATGAGAGTTTGCCAAAGCAATGAGTAAGTAGTTGAGGCTAGACAACAGTGGGCGCCAGCGGCTTGGGGCAATCTTCTGGCCCGGCAGGCGGAGCGGGGCATTGGGGGCCGACAGCGTTGCAATGAAGCGGCACAGGCTGGTGTGCAGCGCCCACTGCAGTGTCGGCAGGCTGTCCCAGGCTGTTGCCTCCTCAAGGCCGCTGCTCTGCTGCTGCTGCAGCTGCTGCAACACAGTCAGCTGCTGCAACTGCCATGGCAAACCTTCCACAAACAGGCTCATCATGCTGCCTATGAAAGAACGCACTTTCTCTGACTCGCTGGGATGTGTTGCAACCTCAGCAAGCCGCGCGCAAACGGGCAGCAGCTGCAGCCCAGCTGCTGCTGCCGCTAGCCAGGTGCAGATTTGCTGGGGGCCGCTTGCTGTGAGTTCCAGGCCAGACATCATATCAAGAGGTTCGACCAGGTCCCCAAAAAGGGTGCTCAGGTCATTAACCCAGGGCTCAGCCTCAGCTGAGCCTTGCTGTAGCTTAAGGCTGCCCGCCACAGCTGCAATGCTGGACTTGAGCTGAGGCAGCAGCGCTGCAACGAGCCAGCCTGCTGCATGCTGCTCTGCCTGGGCGTCTGCTGGCGCTGCTTGCGGCGGTGTGCCGCCTGCTGCCTGGGTGTCCAGCACTACCCTCTGACAACAGCCTCCGAGCAATCCAACTGCACGCTCAAGCAATGCAAGGTGCATTTCATTGGACATTCCACTGGGCCGCTCAGCAGCGAGTGACCGGACGAGGGCTGCGGCATGCTCCACCTCTGCCACCGCCCCCCGAGTTCGCTGCCGCCAAGCAGGCGCCAGGCTGGCATGCTGCAGCACGTTGGGAAGGCTCCGCAGCAGTTTCATGGTCTGGCCGCCTTCCGGCAGCCCAGCCGGCAGCTCGTCCTGCACTGCCGCTGTTAGGGCCGGCACGCAGTGCGCCCGCAGCGTGCCAACAATGGCCTGCTGAAGCGCCAGATCAGCACCTATGGCGGACACGTGCTTGCGCCAAACTTCGTTTTCGAGTAGGATGTGCAGAAGTTTGGCATAGGGGGCTGCCACAATGGTATCGACGTCTGCGGAACAATAGAGGAGTGTACATCAGAGCATGTGCTTGCCCATCTCTCACAGACAGGCAACTGGTCATTCACAGCTCCCCATATGCAGACAAATAGGACAACAGGCAATGCTGCCTGGCCCACCTGGGTTACCGCTGGAATCCATCAGAGGCAAGGCCTGCGACAGCACAGCCAGCCAGGGCAGCAAGGCGGACGGCTTGGCAGTGCTGCTGGCAAAAGCTGCCTGCAGCCTTTTGTCAGGGCACAGCAGGCCTGCCACCATGATTAGAAGTGTGGAAAACTGTGCATACCACACATCGCACAGCAGGCGTGCTGCGCCCTCCTCCCCTGTCTGCACTGCAGCCGCAAGCGATTGCAGGCTTGCACGGCCGGGTCCGATGACTAAGGCGCACGCCGCTTGCAGCTGCACGGCTGTTTTGGCAGTCCGCATCGGTGTAATGTGAGCCAGATAAACCAAGGTCTGCAGCGCTGCACAGCCAGCATTAACCTGGTGCTGCAGCCATGCTGGCATGCTGCTGGGCTGCGCCAGGGCAGGCGCGGCTGCGGCCGCTAAATGGGACAGGCTGTGCGCCGCAGCCTGGAGCGGCCTGCAAGCACGGGAGCACAAACATCAGTGCGAGGCAGCAGCGAGCACCAGGGCTCTCATGACAATACAAGCGGTGAGACTCGTTCCACTTCAGCGGTGTGCTCACTCCTCCAGCAGGGCGGTCCATGCAGCCGCAATGCCGCTTGGGCTGGCAGCCTGTGAAGCCTCATACAGCAGCCCAGCAGCTGTCGCTGCTTGCCCGGCAGCTTGTGCAGAGGTCGCCACGCTGCTGAAGTGCCGCGGCACAGCCTCCAGCGCTGCTACCAGGGCAGAGAGGTTTGTCATGCTACTCTGGGCCCTGCACGCAGAGGAAGGGCGGCCACCAGTAGGGATCCTCCGGAGCGAGCGGCAAACGGCGGCAGTGAGCGGGCAGGCGGCGGCGGCAGCGCCTGAGCAGGCAGCCGAGCGGGCACCCCGGCCGCCTGCTAGCCAGCACGAGTCACTCACCCCGCTGTGGCAGTGCAGCAGTGAGCAGACAGGGCTGCCTCGGAGGCAGGGCGAGCAGGGAGCCTGAGGGGGCTGCCCGGTGCGAGCGTCTGCTGCGCCCGTGAGCTTCCGTTCTGCTGCTGTGGTGACGGGCAGCTCAGGAGGCAGCTGGGTGGGTTGGCACTGGGGCCCACGCAATGCTGGAGGCTGCCTTGCTCTGTCCCCCTGCGACCTTGCAGACCAGAGGTGACGATCTGATCAGTGAGCAGAGAGAGGGGTGCAGCAAGTGCTCGAGCAGCTGAGCCCCAGCCTCCCACCACCGCCGCCTCCAGCCGCTGGTGCCGGTGAGGCAGCGCTGTGCCGGCGGCCGCATTTGGCTATTTTGTGACAGGTGCTGATCTGCAAGTTTGATCTGTGCAGATTAGAGCACGTGGCATTGAAACAGAGCAACGAACAAATGTACTGCCACACAGATGCCCCAGCCACGGCTACCGCTGCCCGGCCGCTGCCGCCGCCGCTGCCGCCGCCGCCGCCTCTTTCGCCGCCCGCCGTGCCGCGCCCAGCGCCTTGCACACGCGCCGGTGCCCGCCCTCCCGCCAGTCGGCGTGCGAGCAGGCGGTGCCGCAGTACCACACCGAGCGGCAGGCGCTGCGCAGTGCAGGGGGAAGGAAGCGCAAGGTGGGGTGGCCGGCACCGCATGTTGCACCCTCGAGCACAGCAGCAGCACAACTCTGCGCCCTGCTCCCCGTGCCAACCATCTGCCACCATTCACTCACCCTGCCACCCACCTGCAGCGCTTGCTGCCCACGCCCTCGCCCGCCGCTGGCCCGCCCTCCCCTTCCACATTGGCGCAGCGCAGGTAGGCGCAGCAGCGGCCGGCGGCCGCCTGCGCCAACGCCAGCTGGTGTGGCTTGTCGATCGCAGGCAGGGCATAGTGCTGCTGCATCAGGGCTGCCAGGTCGGCAGCAGGCTGCAGCAGCTGCTGCATCTGGGCGGCTCGCTCTGTGGGTGGAGCATCCGCTGCCAAGCCGCCTACCGCTGCCAGTCGCTGCTCCCGCAGGCTGGCGGCGGCTGCGCGCAGTTGTGACTGCAGGCCATCAGGCATGCCGCTGCTGGCCGCCCCCTGCAAAGCTGCATCGGCTGCATCTGCTAGCGCCAGCAGGGCGGCGTCCACTCCAGCCAGCGCCCTGTTGGCCTGTAAATGGCGCGACATGCACAGAGCCAGCCACTGTGAGGTTGAACCAGTTGCAGTGTGCAGGCCTTGCTGCCTGCTCCAAGCTGATTTTAGGAGGCGACATGGTGCAGCCAGTTCTGAGGACATGCAGGCTCCCTAGTTGCATCACACCATGTTGGCTGCATTCTTGAAGCATGCACAGGTGCGCGAGACACCCACCTCGGCATTCGAGTCTTGCTCATCAGACGCGCCGTCCCGTTTGGCCGCAGCTAACAGTGCCGCCAGCAGGCCGCTGCTCGCCAGCGCCACGACGCAGCGGTCGCTGCCGCCTGCGCGGCTGACCTCAAGCAGCTCACCGCCCAAATCGGGCATTCCGGCAGCAGACAGGCCACCCTGCAAAATAACCAGGAACAGACGGCAGCAGCCACAATTGGAGCAACAGATGGGCAGCCTGCAGTACACGTCATTTAGGTAGGTTCGCCACACTCGGGGTCTCACGACGGTCCTCCAGCCACCAGCACCTGAAGACCAGGGTTGCTCTTTGCAACCAGGCAGCAACTGCAGCTCACCTCCGGCAGGCACGACAGCTGGCTGCTCAGCGCCGCTGACCACGAGTCGCTGACGACATCGGCAAAGTTTGGCGCCAGCAAGCTTACAGCGCGCGCTGTCATCACGGCCCCCTCGTGCAGCACGGAAAGCTCGAGACTCTGGAGAGCTTCTTCGCCGTGGTTTGCTGCTTCTGCCAGGCTGGCCAGGACTGCCGTGGCCTCGGCATGGGCAACAACGAGGGCCTGGGCATGCGGCGCAGCAGGCCTGCCAGGTTTGGAGGGGCAAGCGGCTTGACACTGGGTCAAGGGGCCACGCCCCCGGGAAGAAACGCTGCAGGCAGCGCATCCAACGCAGGGCTCCAACGCACAGCATGCAGCATGCCACACAACCCTGCCAGGTGATGGTGTTGCTGCTGTGCAGTGCGCACTCAACCTTTTTCCAGCAGGCAGGCCCCCGAGCTCACCCATCTGGCCGCTGGCCTTCAGGTGCGCTTGTGCTCAGCATCAGCGCAGGTAGGAACACTTTGGTTATGCAGATCAGCAGCAGCCAGCACCACCACGCGCCTGACAGCCGGCTGTGAGCAGGGCCGGCCGGTTGGCCGCCAGCTGCCCGCTGTGCCAGCCAATGCGCGAGGCGGCAGCCAGCCAGATGTGCCTGAGCCAGCTGGCGCCGCAAGTCTGCCGCTCTGGCACCTGCTCTGCTGCCGCTCATCACAGGTTGTTCCGGCGGTGGCCAGTGCATGCGCAGCAGGGTCAGCAGACGCGTTGCCAGCAGCCCCGCTGCCTGCTGCGCCATGCCTGGACCTGGCAGCTGCTGCAGCACGGCGTCCAGCTGCAGCAGCTGCGGCTGCAGCCGCAGGATCGCCTCTGCTGCTGCCGCCCATGCCGACAGCTGCCTCGCCGGCCATTCTGACTGGCTCAGGTTGGCAGCCACCACCTTATGCACACTGTAGTAGGTGCTGATCACTGCTGCCTGCCCCTGCAAGCTGTCCGCATCATTGGCAGCTGCTTGGCTGAGCAGCGACCGGAGGGCGCCACACATGGCTGGCACAGCTGCCACTACCGCCCACACAAGCGCTTGGGCCGTGGCTGGGTCAATCACTGCCGTGCTGTTGCCGCCCCCAGTGCTGCTGCTGCTGCTGCCTGCTGTCATCCCGCTGCCGCCGCCGCCGCCGCCATGTGCACCTGAGGGCTCATACCCGGGCAAGCCGCTGCAGCAGACTGCCAGCAGCTGCGCTGCACACAAGTGCAGTTTGCTGGCCGTTTCCTCAGGCGCCAGGTGGAGGCAGGCTGCTAGGCCTGCTGGTAGGTCGGCTGGCAACACCGCTGTGGCAGCCACAGCAGTGGTTGCGAGGCGCAGCGTGTTGATTGCACCAAGCTGCTGCATGCTCCATGTGACGGCTGGGGCGAGGGCAGGCAGGCCCAGCAGGCCGATCAGCACCGCCATAACCATGATCCGCTGGTGTGAGCTGGGCGGCAGGCCAGTGCGCACAGCCTCATCATAAGCTGTCACCAGGTGCGGCAGGCAGCGGCTGATCAGGGTGCCAACAATGGCGTCCTGCACCGCTGAGTCTGCTGCAATGGCAGCCGTGTGCTCCTGGAATGGCTCTGAAGTGAGCACGCAGTTTGCGAGCAGCACTATGTTGGCAACTTGGTTATCTGCGTGCAAGACGGGCAAGGGCAGAGCCTCTGATTGTCGCTCGACGACCTCGGCACTGCAGCAGTCAGGCTGGGGAGGCACAGCGCCCAGCCAGAGAGGGGATGCACGGCATTCGGCAAGCCTGGCAAGAGTCCCTCCTGCGGCGTAGTAACCCATCCCGAAGCAGCAACGAGTGTGCCCACCTAGATCGGCCGCCTGCAGAGTGTCAGTTCTTGTGCTCAGCGCCAGTCCTTCCAGCATCGCTACCATCCACGGCAGCAGCACCGATGGCCTGGCGGTGCTGCGGGCAAACGCTGCGGCGGCGCTGCTGTGTGCCTCCTGCTGCAGCAAGCGTGTGGCACCAGCCACTGCTGCTAGCTGCGCATCTGACAGGATGGCCAAGCGCAGCAGCAGAAACTGGTCGGGCTGTATACCTGCTGACACGGCCGCCTCAACTTCCGCCGTCTTGGCTGCAATCACGCGCCGACCCACATCAAACACCAGCTGGCAGGCCGCGACGATGCGGAAGGCCGCGCTGCTCTGCACGTCCAGCTTGCTGGCCAGCAGTGCCATTGCAGCCAGGGTGGTGCATGCCCCGTCCAGCTGGGGCAGCCATGGGATGTGGGACACTAGGCCTGGCAGTATGTGCGCGAGGTTTGTTGCTGCTGCCTTATTTGCCCATGATGTCAGCTCCTGGGCCAGGGTCAGCATGCGCCTGCGTGGGGGCGCGGAGGGGCATGGTGCGAGTGTGGGTGCGAAGGCAGTGGATGGGCAAACCGGCATGCACTTTGAGCATCAGAGGTGGTGGGCGCCGCTTCCCCAAGCAACACTGGCATGCACAGCTGGCATGTACAGCTGGTATGTACAGCAGCGACACCCAAAGCGATGCAAGGCTCACCGCTCCAGTTCGCTTGCTTCCGGTGCAAGCGCTGCGGCAGTCTCGTGAGGAACAGCAAACAGCAGGTCAAGGGCCCGGTCCTGGGTGCGCTGCGCGAGGTTCTGTGAACTTGCCAGCCGCTTGAAGCAAGGCAGCAGCCGGTCCAGAAGGGCGGCGATGCCCGTCATGGCACCTGCGCACACAGGCGGCGACAGGTGCGGGGAGGGGCAGCGAGCGTGTGGGAGCAGGAGCGGCAGGCGGCGGCGGCGGCGGGCCCTGTGAGGTGCAGCGGCGGGCGAGCCACCAACACCTGCCGCACCTGCTGCGCAAGCCCTTCGCCGCGACTGCGGTGCCCAGTGGCTTTGAAGGCTTCGCGCCGCGGGCTGGGTCGCAGGGTCGCGCCGCCGCGGCAGCCAGAAGCCAAACGGTGCTGCAACCTGTTGTGCGGGGCGTGTGAACAGCACAGGGCAAGCGATGGCATGCATGCTGCCGCCGCTGCCGCTGCTGCCGCACTTCCCTCCATCGGGCGGCTCTGTGCTGGTCGGGCGCATCAGTGACAGCCTGCCTCTCTCATGTACTGAGTAGTCTCAAAGGTCTAAAACAGCTCGACAGGCACTGGAGCGCAGCATGGCAGCGTGGCTGCCCCTGATGCTCAACAAGCTTCCACTTCACTGGAGAGGCTGCTCAGGCACTGCTGCCGCTGCCGCTGCCGCCCGTGCCGCCTCTTTCGACGCCCGCCGCGCCGCGCCCAGCGCCTTGCACACGCGGCGGTGCCCGCCCTCCCGCCAGTCGGCGTGCGAGCAGGCGGTGCCGCAGTACCACACCGCGCGGCAGGCGCTGCAGAGTAGGTGTGGCAGGCGTGAAGTGTTCAGCAGGCGCACAGCAAGCCCAGCGGCAGTGCAGCTTTGCACCGTGCCCTTGCCAAGTCGAACCATGCCATCTGCCACCAACATACTCAACCACCCTGCCCACCTGCACCGCATGCTGCCCGCGCCCTGCCCTGTTGCTGGCCCGCCCTCACCCCCCAGGTTGGCGCAGCGCAGGTAGGCGCAGGAGCGCCCGGCTGCCACCTGCGCCACCGCCAGCTGCCGCTCTGCCGCCACAGCAGGCAGGGCATAGTACTGCTGCATCAGGGCTGCAGCCTGCTGCAGCAGCTGCGCAGTCCCCTGCACATTGTCCGAGCTCTCCAATGCCCATCCCCTTAGCTGCTTGGCTGCCTGCCGCAGCTGCAATGCCAGTCCGCCACCCACATCCATTGCTGCCACAGCATCCGAAGCTGCCTGTGTGCCATCTGCCAGCACACCAATGAAACGCTGGAGCGCTTGCCTCAGCAGCCGAGCCTGCAGTGAAAGAGCGGTGGCAGCTCCAATGCAGCTCAGAGCCAAACGCGACAGTAAACCACTTGTTCAAACAAGCAGTAAGTCATGTGCCAGCAGCCCCCTGCATTGGTGCAGCGCCTTGAGCAGAGCATGCTCACTTGGTCTGCTGCATCAGGCACCGAGTTGGATGCCAGGTGCAGGCGCAGCGCCAAGCGCAAGGCAGCATGGGGCATGCCGCTGCCAGCCAGTGCGACTGCCAGGTCAGGCGTGGCTTCATTAAACAGCGCACGACAGATGCGGCAGCTCTCCAGCCGGTCCTGTTAGACAAGGCAGGCAGTCTGGTTTGACCAGAGAAATGCCTGCTCTCGTGCGTCCTTTTCACACTGCAAATGACTCCGTCTTGTCCGTGCTGCATCTGCACGCTAGGCTGCAAACCAATGCAGCTGCCTCCAGCACAAGCAGCACACATCACAGTGCGCATAACACCTTTCACTCACCCCTGCCTCTCGCTCCATCAGCAGCTCCAACGGCGCCAGCAGCAGCGGCTCAATAGCCTCTGGCAGTACAGACGCCACGATTAGCAGAGCCTGCACTAGAGCCGTCTCGTGAGGGTGCGAGGGCACGCTTGGCTGAGAGCCGCCACTCAGCGCTGTAGCTGCGGCTGCAGCAGCACGCACTGCGGGCACATGGCCAGCGCAAATGGCTCGAAGTTGGGCCAGCACCTTCCTGCAGGAGCGCATGCAACGGGCAGGGATTGTGAGAATGCGGGGGCGGAGCCGCGGCTCCAGCAGCAGCAGACATGCGCACTGGAATAGCTTGCATCCAGCAGCTAGCTGGCAAGCTGCAGGTGTGCCAATCTGCTGGCCTGCGCTGCGAACCTGGGCGCCGAAGCGATGAAGGCAAGCCACCAGCGGGCCTGCCTTGCCTCGTGGAACGGCTGCTCGTGCGCGTAGGCGAGAACGATGCAACATAAGGATGTGTGAAGGCTGAGTAGCACGCTGTCCCAGTGCAGCGTGGTGAGTTGAACTCCTGGTAAGCTCAGCGGAGCAGTCGGTGCGGTCAGCGCAGCGATGAGGCGGCACAGGCTGGTGTGCAGCGCCCACAGCTGTGATTGTAGGCTCTGCCAGGCAGCTGTGTCATCAAGGTGCAGCTTCCCTGTGCTGCTGTGGAGCTGCTCCAACTGCTGCTGCGACTGCTCCAGCCGCGATGGCAGCAGCACGACAGGCAAGCGCAAGAGCTGTCCGCAAAAAACCTCTGCTCCATCAAATCGACTGCTGTGCTGCTTCAGCTGGGCACCCAGGGCTGCCATGCGCGGCAGCAGGCGCAGGCTGGCGGCCACTGCTGCAAGCCACGAGGCCAGCTGGGCAGGGCTGCAGCCGACGAGCGGCAGGGAGTAAACCAGGAGCAGAGGCTGGTAAAGGTAACCACAAGTGGCTCCCAGACTGCCAAGCCATCCTGACAGCCCGCCAGGGAAGGATGCGTGCGCCATGGGGTCTTCCATCTCAGCTATGAAGCTGGCAGCCAGCCGCGGCAGCAGCTGCGCCGCACGCCAACCAGCTGCAATCATGTCTGCTTGGCTGGCCAGAGGGGCTGCAACCGTCTCACCCCGCGTGGCTGCCGCCTGTTGTTTGGCCATGCCGTACAGGCAGGCTGCCAACAGACCCGTGGCTTCCACGAGTAGCAGGCTGAAAATCTGGCCAGGCAGGCTGCCTGAGTGGCTTGCGAGGAGCAGGCTGAGTATGGTTGCTGCATGCTCCGGTGCCTGCGCTGCCGCTGGCCCCCTGCTGTGCTGTTCAACAGTGGACCGCAGGCTGACATTATGCAGCACGTCAGGCAGACGCAGCAGCAGCTGGATTCCTGCCTGATGCACCCCTGTGAGTGCGTCCCTTTGGAGCGCTGCAGCTGTGGCGGGCAGGCAGCAGTCGAACAGCACACGCACAATCGCCTGCTGCAGGGCTGGGTCTTGTGCTATGGCAGCGGCGTGGCTGGCCCAGAGCCCGCCAGAAGTGAGCAGTGTGTAGACCAGGTTCAGATAGCCGAACAGGACAGGCTCCTGAAGGTCTGCAGAAGGAAGCAGCGCTGCGGCCATCAGCAGCATCATGAAGGGGCATGCTGATACACCAGTGCAGCCAAGTCGTTCAAAGCCCTCCTCAGACCGCGCCATGCAGGTGACTGGCTTGCAGAGGCGGAGACTTGCCTGGCTCAGTGCCTGCTGGTACGAATGGCACCGCCTGGGACAGCGCGGCAAGCCATGGTAGCAGTGTGGATGGCTGGGCGATGATACTGGCAAAGTGTGTCGCTGCCTGCGGCTTACGCTCTGGCAGCAGCACATCGGTCATGAGCAGCACCAAGGCAGAGAGTTGGGCATGGCAAATGTCTGCCAGGATGGGCCTTGGTGCGAGCGCCGGCAGCAGCTGCGCAGCCCACACTCTCGCATTCAGAAGCGCAGTGCCGGGCCCAAACACCAGGCTACAGGCGTCGCCCAGCTGGAATGCAGTCTCGTCAGACAGCTGCCTTGCTCTGCATGCCAGCCGGACACAGCTGGCCAGAGCCGCACAGCCAGCAAGAGCTTGCACCAGCAGCAGCGGCAGTGCACGCTCCGGCCGAGCAAAGGCTTGCGTCCATGCCGCTGTGAGCTGAGACAGGCTGAGCGCGGCAGCCGCCAATGGCCTGCAGATCGCACTGAGAGAGGGCCGCCGTAACAGGCCAGTGGCACCACAGGTGCCAACGGAACAATGCGAGCAGAGAGCAGAATTTCCGTACCTCTCCAGGCGCGGCTCCCACACGCGTCCAGCCTCTCCCACCAGCTCTTCCAAAACATGAGCCACCTCAGCTGCTTGCTGGGCGGCCTCAGGCGAAGAAGGCAGGCTGGCAAAGTGCCGCGGCACAGCCTCCAGAGCTGCCACCAGCTCGTCAAGGCCTTCCATGCTGCTGAAGGGCGCACAATGAGAACTGTGGGTGGTGGGGAGCCACAATCGGCGGTTGAGGGGGGAGTCAGGAGGGGGAGCCAGGTAGGCTGCTGCAGAAGCAACAGCAACAGCAGGCTTGGCAACTGTGGACCCCAGCACGCTTCAGCAGGCAGTCGAGCGGGCACTCCGCTGCCTGTTTGTAATTGCCGAAAGTGAACCTTGCTTGGGCACTTGGGCAGGCGCGAGCGGCAGCCGGCGGCAGTGAGCGGGCGGCGCCGGCGGCGGCGCCTCCGCGAGCAGCCGAGCGGGCACCCCGGCCGCCTGCTAGCCAGCACAAGCCACTCACCCGCTGGTGCACTGCAGGGTTGAGCAGACAGGGCTGCCTTGGAGGCAGGTCGAGCAGCAGTGAGCCTGAGTGGCTGGCTAGTGCGAGCTTGCGAGCAGCTGCTGCGTGCGTGAGCTTCTGGTGCTGCTGTGGGGAAGCAGCTCAGGGGGCAGCTGGCTGGGTTGGGTTGGGTGGGTTGGCACTGGGGCCCACGCAATGCTGCTGGCTGCACCTTGCTCTGTCCCCTGCGACCTTGCAGACCAGAGGTGACGATCTGATCATCGAGCAGAGAGAGGACGCAGCAGGTGCTCCAGCAGCCGCCTGCACCACCGCCGCAGCCGCCGCAGCTCCTGGTGCCGTCGAGTCTGCGCCGCACTTGGCTAGTTTTCATACCCTGGCGCTGCGAAGTGAGTTTTAATGGAAGTGCATGAGCACAGCTACCACTACCAGAATAGCACCAGCCATCGCTACTGCTGCTGCTCGGCTGCCGCCGCTGCAGCCGCCGCCTCTTCCGTCGAGCCGCGCGCGGCCAGCGCCCGGATCGCCAATAGGCACGCGAGCAGGCGGTGCCGAAGTACCACACAGCACGGACAGGAGCTGCACGAAGTGCATGCTGCGGAGAGTTGTTATAAGTTGCGCTATGAAGATAAAAAATAGAGCACACAGGGGCAGTTGTGAACAATCAATGGAATTGGGAGGAGGTGGGCAGTCCAACATGGTCGCGACAGCAAGCAGCAGGCTGGATGCTTCTGATGGACAGCCGCACTGCCGTGCCATGCCGCGCTCAGGCCGGCAGTCCTAACGATTCCAAGTCGTCGCTGCGAGCGTCCCATATGTGCGCCGCCACAGCATCCCTCACATACGCTTCAGGCATCATCCCCACAGCGGTGTGAGCCTGCAAGGTTGTGCCAACAACAGACGCTCAGCTGCCCGTGCAGCACACCATGCATTAGCGGTTCAAGGCGTGCGCACTCCAGTCCCATTCGAGCTGCGGCGGCGGCAGCATTTGCAGGGCGCACCTGCATGTGGCACAAGTGGGCCAGCAGCGCCGCCTGCCGCTCGTCGGCGCTCATGTCTGCCACTTGCTTTGGCTCGGCTTCAAGCAGCCGGTCGATGATGTCGTCTACTGAGGGTGCTGCCTCGCACTGCACAAGGCGGGAAGGCAAGCACACCGGCAACTTGCAAGGCAGGGCTGGGAGCCAGTCGCTGGGAGCCAGCCTACTGGGCATGCTGTGCCTGCTGTGGATGATGACAGGCAAGCACAGCGCACACAGCGCACCTCTTTGCTCCACAGCTGCTCGGCGCTTTCGCTGGCGAACGCCAGTTCTGGTGACAGGTTGCTGATGATTGCGCACGCTGCATGGGGTTGAACCGTAGGCAATCTATCAGCGAAGCGACATTCTGCGTTCAGATGCTGCAGGGGGCGCTCATGCACTGCTGGCCGGCGCGGCCGGCCAGCTATGCCACTGCCCGTGCTAAGTCGGTCACCCTAGCCCCCCGGATGACCAGTTGTGTGACAAAAACCGCGCAGTAAATCAGCCGCCCCCTGCCCTCCCACCTGGCGAGTCGTCAGCGCTGCCCTCCCCCTGCCGCAGCTTGATGGACGGGAAGGAAAACCAGGAGAGGGCGCCGCCAGCAAAGAAGTAGGCCGAGGCATTGACGTCCACCCCCACGCCACGGCCCTCGTAGATTGGGCCGGCAATGAAGGTGTATGGGGCCGCAAGCTCCGCCAGGGCATCTGCAGTGCACCAAGCAGTCGTAGGGCAGGCGGTGAGGGTGGCTACGAGTTGCTGCCAACAGGAGCGGAGCTTGCTAGGCAGCCCTGCAATGCAAACACCCCTTCCTGCAGCAGCCTCTGCTGCCACTCACCCTGCGACAGCCCAAGGCGCTCCGGCGCCCCAAACAGCACTCGGTACCAGTTGTGCAGGTCTGTCACGGTAGCCATGACGGCGCCTGCATACGGGGCAGCAGCTGGATGCGGGTCAATGGCATGACGAGCACGTGCTGTCATGTGTGCTGCCTGTGCCATGCAGGTGGGCCAGCATACTGGGACGGCCCATTCAAGGCATGCAGGGCCGACTCGGTTCGCTGCCACTCCCGGCTTGCCTGCCCCCAGGTCCCAGTTGGGGAAGCCGGTGTAAAACCCAGCCGCCGCCTGCACAGGGCCCGGCCCATCCAGCGCCAGGCTCTGGTTTTCTGGACCTGCACATTCGAGGACACACAGACACGTTTGCGCCCCCAGCACTGCAAGGCAGCAGCCTCTGCCAAAAAAGGTTGGCGGCCGGTGAGCGCTGCAGCGTCCTGCCCTGTTGCTCTGGACATGCTGCTCTGCTGCCCAGCGACTCGCTGCGCTCACCTGCCGACACTGCGATGCCTGTGGTGTAGCCGCCGTTCCACACAAACTGGCGGTGCACCTCCCGCCCTTGGCCCAGCGACAGGTCGTAAAACGTGCTGTTCAAGCCCGCCGGCTCAAAGATGGCGGTCTGAAGGTAGTCGCCCATCGTCTGATTGGACACCTGCAATGAGCACAAGTCCCCCGGTAGCTCAATTGAGCAGCAGCGCTAGCAGAGCGGGCTGCGCCCCAAGTGGCGCATGGGGCAGCCAACCATGTGTTACCAACAGCACAGCACGGAGGCCCTCCAGCAGCACCACAAGGGTCCAAGCCTTGCCTTCTCAACGATGTAGGTGAGCAGCCAGAATGCATCGTTGGTGTAGCTGTACCGCTGTCCGGGTTTGGCGGCCAGTGGCTGCTGCAGCGTCCAGTTGGCCAGGGTGAGCACAGCCGGCGTCTGGCCTGCGGCGCACGGGCGGCAGCCGTGACGTAAGGTACAGGTGCACCTGGTGTGACACACTTGCCCTCACACAAGTGTTTGGCCATCTAAAACTGCCGCCACCGCTAGCGCATGGGCATTCGCATTCACCGCTCATCACCTCAGCAGCATGGCAACCGTTGAAGACCAACGCAAGACAATGAAGACGCACCCGACACCTCCGCAATGACCCAGCTGTAGTTGATGGGCTTGGCCCCCAGGCAGTGCGGCTGCTGCCACGGCTCATACACTGCCATGCTCTCCGGTGTCATGCAGCTGCGGGAGGGTAGGAGGGAGCACACAGCATGGCATGGAATCAACCTCAAATCACCTGCTCAAGAGCGCAGCCGCTGACGCTGGGGGAGCGAGCTGCGAACAGACCGCGGCTTGCATGGCGGCAGCCCAGTTGCCAGCACGCTGCACCCGCATCGCCGATCAAGCACCACACAAGGCACACCCCGCGACATGCAGCAGCAGTGCTGCGGCGACCAAGCACGCCATGCGGCAGCCGCTACTCAGCACTGCTGCAGCAATCAGCATGACAAATAGCAATGCCGTACGGCACCCGCTACTCACGACTGGCTGTCCCACAGTCCGCTGGTGTGGGTCAGCAGCTGGTGCAGGGTGGGCTGCTCGCAGGGCGCGTCTGCCGGGGCGTCGTGCACCCGGGGGCACCTGTGCAGGCAGGGGGAGCGGCTGCGCTGAAGGCCTGGCAGCCCAAGCGCTGCAGCAGGACGGCGCAGCGGGCGCAGCGCACACCAAGCAGAGAGCAGCGCCGTGCCTGCACTTCACCTGGGCCTGGCTGCAGCACCTGCTTGCCTCCTCAACACGAGCCAAACAAGCAGCGACAAACCGGCTGAGCGGCAGTCAACCAGCTGGGCGGCGGGCCACCGCCCGAGCTGCCGCTGGCTCACCAACGCCCTTCCAGGCCAAAGTCGGCCAAATCTATGTAGTCTGCTGCCGGTGCTGAAATGTTCAGCAGGCCCTGCACAGCAGCCCAGGCCAGCAGGGCACAGCCGAGCTGTGAGAGGCAGGACGGCTTTCCGCGCTCTGTCGGACGTGAGCAAGGGCTGCGAGTGCCAGGCATGGGTTGTTGACCTGGAGCTACGGTCCGCACTGCTGGCTTGCCAGCAGGAAAGAATGCATGGCGCCATGGCCTGCTCTGCACACCTGCCACACCTCCCCTCCCCTTCTCCCACCTGCTCCTGCAGCTGGTGCAGCGCCACGCTGGTAATCAGTTTGGTGTTGGACGCGATAGGCATGCGCAGCTGTGGGGACATCGGCACCCCAAGCTCGTAGCTGGCCGTGCCAAAGGCGCCCTGCATGGGACGGCGCTGGAGGGGGTCGGGCTTGGTGCCGGGCGTGATGCTACATGCGTCGGTGAGAGCGGGAGCTACTGCCATTTCGGCACCCCTCAGCGGCAGCCTTCACACGCTGCGACCTCGGTAGCTACAGCCATGGGCTTACTGTGTAGGGTTCATCTCTGGCTGAGTCGCTGCAGGCCACCACACCAGACCACAGACCTGCAGCAAGGCGTCTGGGTGGTGCCGGTGAGGAGCAGACCACGTGTGCATGCAGCTGGGACGCAGTGCAAGGAGGCCCAACGAGCCTGCGACCATCCCCTCACCCACCGAGGTCGCTGAGCTGCTGCAGGAGGCGGGCTGTGGCCTGCTGCTTCTGCGCCACAGTGAGCGCGGCGGCGGTGGCAGCGGCGGCAGCAGGGGGTGGCACCACCGTCAGTGCTAGGAGCAGCGCGGCGAGGGCGGTACCCGCCGCCGCTGTTCTAGGTCGCATGATGACGTGGGTTTGGCGGCGGCGCGCGGGCTGGACGCGCGGCGGCGAAGGCGAAAGCCCCAGGTTCTGCGGCTGACCGGAGTCCCTCTCTAGCGGAGTAGATCGCTTGAATAGCGCGTCTATAGCTTCCGCACGCGCCGACCAGCCCGCATGTGGTGCATGCTGCGCTGCGCCGCCGCTCCCGCTGGGTGGCGCCAAGATACCCTGTTCCCCGCCGTGACATGCCAGTGGTGCCCTGCCCTGTCGATGCCAGCCATGCACCCAATCCACACCTGCAGCATGCTTGATGGGCATGCACAGAGGCGTCGTGCATCACACAAGGAACATTGCAAAGCTAGTGCTGCTGAGCCGCTGCCGCCGCCGCTGCCGCCCGTGCCGCCTCCTTGGCCGCCCGCCGCGCCGCACCCAGCGCCTTGCACACGCGCCGGTGCCTGCCCTCCCGCCAGTCGGCGTGCGAGCAGGTGGTGCCGCAGTACCACACCGCGCGGCAGGCGCTGCAAGGTGGCACAACCGCATCGGACTGAGCATGTGGCAGGTCACGCCAGCCTGGGCCATTCGCGGCGAGCAGGAAAGGCAGAAGGCGCTGCCTTACGCTCGTCAACCCCCACGCCCACCCACCTGCAGCGCTTGCTGCCCACGCCCTCGCTCGCCACCGGCCCGCCCTCCTTTTCCACGTTGGCGCAGCGCAGGTAGGCGCAGCAGCGGCCCGCAGCCACCTGCGCCACTGCCAGCTGCCTCTCCACCGCCACAGCCGGCAGAGCATAGTACTGCTGCATCAGGGCTGCCAGGTCGGCAGCGGGCTGCAGCAGCTGGCGCAGCAGCTCAGTTTTTTCGGGCAGCGGGACATTGGCCGGCAAGCCACTTGGCCCCGCCTCCCGCTGCTCTCGCAGGCTGCCAGCCGCCTGCTCCAGCTGACTGGCTAAGCTGTCTGGCAGCCCGCTGTCCGCTGCCCCTTCCACTGCTGCCACAGCCGCGGCGTCAAGGGCTGCAAGCACGGCATCCGCTCGCTCTAGAATTGGCCCTGCCTGCGTTTCCGGGGTGGCGCATGCGTTCAATTTGCGCTGAGGGCGTTTCCAGTAAGGATCAGTGGAGCACGACAACAGCAAGTATGGCACACTGGGCTTCCAAAGCAAAACACCCGCCAGCGGCTGCACACGCCTTGCCCACAACCGCCCAGGCGCCGCTGGCTACAATAACGCACCAGCTCGGCGTCTGTGGCTTCAGAGGACGAGACCAGCTTGGCCACAGCGTCCAAGCCCGCCGCCAGTAGGCTGCTGCCCGCAAGCGCTGCCGCCCAGGGACCGCTCAAAGTGAAATTGTGTGCCAGCGCGACGAAAGTAGCAGCTACCATTGCAGCTGTATCGGCCTGCCAGTGCAATCAGGGGGCCATGTGCAAATCACGTGATAAAACAGCCCAGCCTGCTCGACATGCCGCCTTGCTCAAAGTGCAAAACAGGCCAGAAGCTACCGCCGCCACGACCAGAGCATGCCGATAATGCATCACAGAAAAAACAGCCTGCTGAAAGGGGAGTCACCTGGAGCATTGCCGGTAGCAGAGCCTCAACTGGAGCCAGCGCTGCGGGGGCTGCCAGGCTGGGGACCACAGTAAGTGCAGCGATCAGGCTGCCCGACACCCCTGACATAACTTCCACCACAAGCACGGGACCCTCGCTGCCGCTGACAGCAGACGAGGCTGCAGCTGCCAGGCCAGTGAGCACCGCTGCAGCCTCCACATGGGCAGCACACGCAGCTTGCAGGTCTGCTGAGAAAGCCCTGCAAGGCAGCTGGGTAGATGGGGAAGGGAATGTAAGTGGTAGGACGCACAGCCAGCAATCAAGCAGCCTCAGACCGCAGTGCTGCCGTTGGCCACAACCCATGTCAAGGAACAAATGGTTTTCGCACCCTGCAGCCCATCCACTGGCGGATACCTCCAGCTGGAATCGCCGCAGCAGCGTTTGGCAGAGGCTGTTTAGCAGCAGAAGCAGTGCAGCTGGCGCCGCTACGTGGTCGTCAGGCAGGAGCAGGGCTCTGTTGACAGATGCCTGCTGCGCAAGCCAGTGCACAAGCCTGCAGCCCGCCAGGTGGGCCCGCAACAGCTGGCGCCGCAGAGCAGGAGTGCCAGGCTGCTCCAGGGCGCTCCCGCCTGGTACGCTTGTCGCCAGCAAGGGACAGTTGCCATAAAATGTGGAGGCAAGCTTTGACACCAGCACGCTTCCCGCAAGCTGCCACTGATCCTCTGCCGGCTGCTGCGGCGGCGGCCGCTGCTGCTGGTGCTGGTGCTGGTGCTGGTGCTGGTGCTGGTGCTGCTGCTGCATGCCGTCATGCTGCGCCAGCACAGGAATCAGGCGATGGGTTGCCTCTCCTGCCGCTGCCCATGCCGCCAGCTGTTCTGCCGAGCAGGGTGTTTCAGTCGCCTGGGCAGCAACCCAGCTCAAGCACCGACCATACCATTTAATCATGTTGGTCAGCACCCCCAAGAAGACCAGGCCATCTAACACTGCGCTGGCCAGACGCTCCCGCACCACGCCGCACACATGCGGCACTGCTGCCACCAGCTCCCAGGCAACCGCCAGCTGCTGATCAGAGGTGTCTGCCACTGCCCCGCTGCCGCCGCCGCTGCCGCTGCCCTGCTGCGGGATACTGCTGGTCTCTCTGCCCCCTGCTGCCACCGGCTGCTGGTTCAGGCCCCTGCAGCAGGCTGTAAACAGCTGGACTGCATCCAACTGCATGTCCGCCTGTGAGCTGCTGGCAGCTGAAAGTTGGTTTGCTACGTCGACTGGCAAGTCAACCGGCAGCGCTGCTGCAGCTGCCAACACGTTGGTGGCCTGGCGCAGGGTGGCGGCTGCGCCGGGCGCCTGCATGTGCCGTGCAATGGCCGGCTCAAGCGGTAGCCATCGCACCGCGTAAAGCAGGAAGCAGAGCGCCTTGAGATGCTTGTGCGGGCCTGGGGGCAGGCCGGCAGCCACCGCCTCGCCAAACTTGGCTGCCAGGCGCGGTAGGCAGCTGGTGAGCAGGGCTTCCAGAATGGCGTCTTGCACGGCTGGGTCGGCTGCAATGGCGGCTGCGTGCGGCTCATACGTGTTGTCGGTCAGCAGAGCAGTGAGAGATGAGTAGCTGTCAACAAGCGAGGAGCCTGCAACAAGGCAAGAAGGGACAGGCAGTCAGGATGGCATGTTCGCAGCTGCATGGATGGTCTGGGCTAGCTGCCTTGGGGCAGGAGGGCCTGGTGTGAGCAGCAGGCAGTGCATCAATAGTGGCTGCTGGCACACAGCCCTGCTTTACCTGAGCAATCCTGCCCTTCTTCGCGCCAGCCACGCAGCGCCAGCACCGCTCGCGACATCGCAGCCAGCCACGGCACTAGGACTGCCGGCCGTGCGGTGCTGCGGGCAAATGCCGCCACCACGCTGCCATGTGCTTCCTCGTGCACCAGTTTGCTGCAGGCCATGACTGCCTCCAGCTGCAGCGTGGTCAGCGTCGCCAGCAGGCTGAGGGTGTTCGCATCAGCCTGCCGCCCGGCTGCAGCATCTGCCTCCACACCGGCTGCAATCGCCGCAGTAGTGAGCCGCCCCACATCAAACACCAGCTGGCAGGTCGCGGCGATGCGGAAGGCTGCTGCAGGCTGCATGCGCAGCTGGCCTGCTAGGGATGCCAATGCCATGAGGCTGTAGCAGCCACCGCCAAACTGTGCCAGCTGGGGCAGCCGAACACCTGGGGTGGCCAGCAAAGCCGGCAGCGCCTCAGCTGCCTGGGGTGACCATGCAAGCAGCGCCTGACCCAGCGCCAGCATGCGGCTGCAAAATGAAGGCAAGGTGGGGATGGCAGCAGCCGGTTGATGGCACCTTCGAGCAAGCAGCATGATGCACGGCTGCCTTTGCTTCTTGCGTGGAAGTGGTGAGCATTTGTCAAGCGCATGGGCTAGACAGCACATTCGCACAGCGCGCAACTTTGCACCCTCCTGCTCACCCCTCCAGCCTGCCATTCAGGTCGGCAGCTCCGAGCCCAGCTTCTCTGGCCGCCCTGTACAGCTCGTGCGACAGGTTCAACGTGCTCTGTGATGCTTCATGTGTGACGTCCAGCCCTTGAAAGCGCGACGGCAGCTCATCCAACAGGAGGATGATGGTTTGCTCCGCCATGGCCTGCGCATTTGATGAGAGGGCAGAGGTTGACATCTGCTCCAGGCGGCGGCGGTGGCGGCGGTGGGGTCGGCGGCGGCGGTGCACGGCAGAGCAGCTGGCGGCAAGATGGCCAAACCGCGGCGCACCAGAGGCACAGCCTTTCGGCGCCGTTCACCGCTGCGCTGCGGGGCCTGGAGCGCGGCTCGGCTGCGGGCTGGCCGCTGCAGGCGCTGTCGACGCACGTTTGCTGCTGGAATCTGGTTTGGAACTCAGTTTGCGTGAAAGCGGCCCACGCGAGCTGCCTGCGCCCCGCCCTCCTGCTGCGCTGCGCTGCCGCTTGCCGCCCTCCAACCCAATCCTTTTGGCTTGCAGTTCAACCTCAGCTTGGCGCATTTTTCAACCTCGGCCGTGATAAACAAACCTCAAAAAAGGTGTTACCAACCAGTGTGCTTAGAACTGTCGCAAAACACAACACGCATTTCCATCACTGCTGACTTGCAGCCTCAGCTGCCGCCGCTGCTGCCCTAGCTGCCGCCGCTGCTTCCTTGGCCGCCCGCCGTGCCGCGCCCAGCGCCTTGCACACGCGCCGGTGCCCGCCCTCCCGCCAGTCGGCGTGCGAGCAGGCGGTGCCGCAGTACCACACCGCGCGGCAGTCGCTGCACAGAGCGTGGGGCAGGCGTGAAGTGTTCAGCGGGCGCACAGCGGGCCCAGCAGCAGTTAAGTTCTGTGCTCTGCACTTGATGCATGCCATCCGTCACGAACCCGCTCACCCACCCACCCACCCACCCACCTGCACCGCATGCTGCCAGCACCCTGCCCCACCGCCGGCCCGCCCTCGCCCCCCAGGTTGGCGCAGCGCAGGTAGGCGCAGGAGCGGCCGGCGGCTGCCTGCGCCAGTGCCAGCCGGTGCGGCTGATCGATCGCAGGCAGGCTGTAGTACTGCTGCATCAGGGCCGCCAGGTTGGCGGTGGGCTGCAGGAACTGGTGCAGGGTAGACGGCTGCAGCAATAATGCATCTTCAAGGCTGCTGATCGCAAGCTCTGGCTGCCTGCTGAGCCGGACTGCTGCCTCCTTCGCTTGCAACGGCAGGAACCCAGCTACATCAGTGACGGCAGCTGACAAAGCTGCAGTGACCAGCTTGGCAAAGCAGTCTATCACGCAGAGCCGACATCTTGCGGCCTGCAACGCAGTGCCAGGAGGCAAGAGACGCCGGCACGGTGTGAAGGGGGCAGCTGCACGAACACTGAATAGCCTGCATGAGTCATGACCACTGCTTTTCGTGTATGTAAGCATCAACATGGGTCGCTTGCGGCAGCTGACGGTCACACACCCTCGCACCGCTCCATGTATCGAGCGTGCAAATGGCGACCGCGCTGGCCCCACACCTGCTCGCCCGTTCTGGCCCACCCACTGGGTCAATCTGCTCCAGCTGCTCAGCTGCCGAAAGTGCAGCGGCCGGCAGCGTGCTCCCAACCAGCGTGGCTGCCCAGCACATGCCTGCCCATTCAAACAAGTCGCTCAAACTCTCCAAACGATCCAACACGTGGTCCGCCTGTGGCAGAGGCACAAGCACAGTGTGGTGTCATACGAGTTGGGCTGGCTGCAGTGTGCACTGCTGGCTCCCACAGTGCCTTCCCAACAGTAGCAGACAGCCACAGACCTCTGCTGGCCGCCCCAGTAGAGCTTCCAGCGGGGCTAGCAGCGAGGCATCCGCAGCCTCTGGGATCGCAGCTGCCACGACTACAGATGCATCTACGACAGCCGTATCGCCAGTGGAAGGCTTGACGCCCGCCGCCCCTGCTGCTGCAACAGCAGCAGCCTGCATGGCTGGCACGTGGCCGGCGCATATGGCCCGCAGCTGCACGAGCACGTCCCTGTCGTAAGGACGTGCATTGCATGGAAGCTCTGGTAGGCAAGTTGCAGCCAGCAGCAATCGGCGTGAGGTCCTAACAACAACGGCTTGCCTTGACCTGTCTGTCCTCTGCTCACCTGGGAGCCCCAGCTATGTATGGCACAGCACTGCTCGCTGCTGGCTGCCGCCTCTGTCGGTGCGAATCGACAGTGAACAGCAGCAGCGCACTCAAGTTCCACTGCAGCATGTGCCAGTCAGAAGTAGAGAGCTCAACACCCGGCAGCCTCAACGGGTGGCTTTGCAGCCGCCGCTGCCGCCGGCAGCGGCGCGGCAGGCAGCTGAGCGGGCACCACCGCCGGTTGCAAGCGTTTCAGCCACTGTTGCTTGCTAGCCTGGTACAAGCAAGAACCTTGTAAGTTGTTGCTGCGAGCGACCGGGGAGGAGGGCCAGCAGTGCGGGCAGAAGAGCCTCTGCTGCGTGCTCCCACCTTCCCATTCTCTGCTTTTAACCAAAGTGCATACTGGCTGGCGGGGGTTTGGGTTTCAGGTCTGCGCCCATGCGCCTCTGCATGGGCCGACCGGTCTTGCTCCCTCTCAGCTTCTGAAGCCTCACAGACACAGGCAGCGAAGCAATCGGACAGGAAAAAGCAGCTAACCAGGTCCTGCTGCTGGGGCCTGCGGGCCCCGCCCCCGCCGCCGCCCCCGCCGCCGC